>JAQQZT010000005.1:10211572-10231227 GCA_030068275.1 Clarias platycephalus | reverse complement strand
TCTATCTATATATATATATATATATATATATATATATATATATATATATTTAAATATAATTAGCTCATTAAGTTTTTATATAGAGGAGATTTTTTTCAAAGTTTAAGATCTTGGTCACTCTCCATTATATAAACCCATATGTAACCTGCTTATTTTAAATATTTAGACTAGTTCCAAATTAACATAAAAATGGTGGTTCATAAAAAAGAGTTTTGCTGGCGTGATTTGAATCCACACAATGTCCTATTAGAGCCAAGCATGGCTAAAAATGTTTTATTCTAATGGGAGTGGCATAAATCACAACACTGGTCTTATCACCCCCCCCAATCCATAATCTGCTTATTGAATAGGTAGATAAAAATATAAAGTATGGCCTATCATACAGTAGTCATCAGATTGCAACCCAGTTAGACATCTATGGGTGATTTTGGGTTGATTGTGATCTCCATCATTTCCATGGAGGGAATGTGTTTTTGAAGAATGCTGTGCATTTCTCAAGAACACTTCCAGAGATTTGTGGAATCCACGCCAAGCCATGTGGAAGTTGTTTTAAGGCTCATGTTGGCCTAAGTCACTTTCTCTTTCCCATCCATCTGTAAAAATATTTTCTTTTACTCATTGCCAGTTCCAACACACTAACTAGTTCCGCCAAATCACATGACAATTACCAACAAGGGAGAATGAGGCCTATTTTTCAACTTTCTACCCATTCTAGATCAAATGTATTTATTTATACACTGTAGAATTAGATCTACTTTATATGATTAAACAGTCTGTTTGTATGGCAAATAAATGTTTTAAAATGTGTCAATAAAGCCAGTACTAATTTGTTTATGAATTTGTGGTCAGGCTGGGAATAGAAGCCCTTGTAATGTTTTTTTTTTTTTTCCCCAGTAGGGGGCACTAAATGCTAAGAGAATTCTTCTTTTTTCTAGTGTATCTGATTAATCAGAATCAACACTGATTTGCTTTATCTGCTTAATCAACCCACGGTGTCCTGAGAATGCTGTGGTCAGTGTCCGAGGGCACAACTAAGTGTGGCAATGCTACCCCATTTAAATTCTTTAATTTACTGGTCAGTGTTGTAGTTATAGATTCTCGTCTTTATCTAGTTTAGTTAGAAAAAGATGGGGTAAAACAAAACTGTATAAATCTTGAGGAAAATTCTTTTGCTCACAACCTGCTATATGTAGCGAAGACAGAAACACGGGGCAACGTATTAAATTAAACAGTAACATTCAAATAAAGTTTAACTTACTTAATTATATTCAAGTTCCTATTAAGATACGGTTGGAATGAATTGTTTCATTTAATCAAGTTCTTAAATTACAGAAGAGTGATAATAGCAGAATTGTGCTGTTTGTTTAATTAGGGCTGAAACACTTGTATCCACAAACGTATCCACTTAATCACTAGCGCTTTGATGATTAAGGACAAAAAACACATTCAATAAGGAAATTCTGTACAAAGTGAAATTGTGTTGTTGATTATTTTAACCTTTTCTTTGTTTTCTTCTTTAAAGAGCTGGAAGAAGACAAGGTGCTGAAGAGGTCGAGGAGTAAGTTTCATACGTTTTCCCTTTATTTTTTTGTTCATGTTTTATTACTTTTCCATATTTCTGATTAAAAAAATGAGTCCTTAAAAAAATGGACCGCTTATAGAATAGACCGCTTGTTTACGTTGGCTGTTATGAAAGAAGAAAAAAAAAAGGAAATTGCCATTGCTTGGAAATTGTCCTTGCTTGCAACTAATCCTGGCATTCCAAGAACAATCACTTAGCCTGATTAAAAGACATCATGGTGGAGTTCTCATCACTTAAGCTGAGGTTGGGGGGAGGGGCTGGGGGGGCTGCAAGACATTTGTCTTTTTTGAATTCTTGCACCGCTTTACCTGTGCCTGGAAGCCATGGCGGACATAATTACAGCAGGAGAGATTAGCACGGAAATTTCACCACTAAGAAACAAGATGGTTTGCTTTGGTGATTAACAATCCCATAACCTTTACTCTAACAGACACCTGTTATTGTTGTTGTTGTTGTTTTATATAGCCGCCGGTTAAGGCCCCAGACCCCTAAGGGCTCAGACGATGAAAGCGGTGAGTATCCCTGTAGATCTGCTAGTGACACTGCTCAGTTCACCTCTGTTAGCATAGATTGCCACACTTACTTCTTGGGTATGATTTTGAATTACAGCAAGCTAAGAACAGCCTCTGATTGATCACGGCAGGGCAGTTAACCAAATATATAACATCTTTGTTAATTGATAACTGGGCCGTGAATGTGCCCTATAAAATCATTTATCTGAGGACATGATGACAACGCCATATATTTTTATGCTGGTCTATGCCAGGAATAAAACAAAACCAGCAGCGCTGTTATAGGAAAAAAATCAACGATGGGGTGATATGATGCAGACTGACAATTGGACATGTGCCAAAGTTGAAAGTTTATTTTTATTATTATTATTATTATTATTAATTACATTAATCAACATAAATGTTACCTTTTGTTGTCAGTGGCAGGAACCTGTTATTTATAAAATGGTTTTTAAACTTATACCCACTCCTCAAGGGGAAGGGTGAGAATTCTCCATGCCCATAACAGCACAGGTCATAACTTGAGTGGCAGCGCTCATGCATGTGTTCACTCGCACTAGTCCCTGCCTGAAGCGTCTTCCACTGGGACCGTGGCTTCCACACACCCTGGAGCTCTTGAGGTCCACCACACAAGTAATGTCAGAACTTTCAGCAGCAAAGCACAGCCTGGAATAATTGTTCCAATTTTTCTACCAAGCAGCAGGGGAAATAAGGGCTGAAATTGCCAAAAGTAAAGAGGAGGGGTGAAGAGCAATGCCACTGGTTACACAGTTTCAGAAGGCAGTGCTGGTACAGTTTTCAGTTAGGTACATTAAACTTCTCAAACACTAGGATCATTTCAGAAACATTTCAATTATTAAATGTATGCTTGTTTTTTCACAGAGTTTTTTCATTATGCAAATATTTAACTTCCAAGTCATGCATCACAATTTATATTTATATATATATTTTTTTCAAAATTCCTTGATATTTTAAAATCACGTGACATTTTTGCTTTACAGACTTCAATACTACAACAACAACAAAAACTACTACTACTTACACTTACTGTATAGGTAAAAATTTTGGAATTGCAAATTCCAACACATACAGTACTGTACCTACTGGCCTGGTTGAATATGCAAAACAATTTTATTTAAAAAAGCACAAGATTATGTAAATGTTAAAAATGTAATCGTTTAGCATTGAACTTCATTTAGATGGAAAAATGTAAAATGTTTAATACATTTTAACTCATTTCCAATTTTCAACACTGATACAGATTTAAGCAATATAACAATAAACATTTAAGGAATATAATAATAATTATTAACAATTAATAATAGTCAATAATAAGTTGTTAATTTAGGTTTATATATTAAAAAAATTTTTT
Organism: Clarias platycephalus; assembly: GCA_030068275.1. Taxonomy (NCBI): domain Eukaryota; kingdom Metazoa; phylum Chordata; class Actinopteri; order Siluriformes; family Clariidae; genus Clarias; species Clarias platycephalus. The sequence goes on along the minus strand of JAQQZT010000005.1, from coordinate 10,227,761 downwards.
TACAGTATGTTCAAGTATCATTGGCTGATTTCAGGTTCCAGTTATTTTAATTAAACATGTTTGTTTTCTTAAGAACCTACGGTATGAATAAAAAATACCCAAATCTAAACATTAAAATATGCACTAAACGGTAATCTCTGTGGATCCATTAAGATAGCGCAAATCTGTTTGCCAGCTGCCTGTACTGTAACTGTATCGCCAGCCATTATCATTTTATTATTTCGGTTATTGTTGTGAGTTTGGTATTGAAGCAGTTAACAAGTCTGTCTAATACAGGCTATAATATCAGTTTCTACAGGCTGTGCCTAAAATGATCAGATATGCCGAGAGACCCCGCTGATTTAGGGTCTGGCCCGGGAAATAGAGCTTAGATGATGATTACCTTGTGAACGATGAATGCCATTGCCTGGGTTTACTGGGCTTTAAAAGCAGCCACATGTCCAGGCTGCATGTGTGTATATATAGGCATGAATATAAAATAGTATTTGCAGTCTTACTGGTCCTATTAGTCTGCTCTCTCTGTATTTTATCTAAGTAAATAACCTTGGTGGGCCTATTGCATACAGTAGGAGGTAAACAAATATTAAATGCTGGGAGGTGCAGCCTTGGTTTTTGATGGAGTCGTCATATTAGCTTGTATTCAGCGACCCCTACTTCTCCCATGACCTCTCATAATAGGCTGCATTGGAACCTCATTTAAAAACGTTGTTTTGGTTTGGCCACTTAATCATGGCGTTTGCATACACAGAGTTAAGCCCTCCATGTTTCACATTGAACTCTCATAGAATTGTGTTGATAGTGCATTATTCGCTGAGATGAGGGGAGGGTTGGGAGGCGGGGGGAGAAAAAAAAACAAGCCCGGAATCTATTTGCGAAGAGCTGGACGTAGAGGCTTTTTGATGTCACTGCGCTAAGACCATTAAATTTGATTGGGGGTCCAGGGGGGACAGATTCTGCTGAACGCACTGCTTTGGAAATGAGAGGACAAAGTGTCACCCAGGACCTCATGAATATGAAGCAGCACTCAGCGCGCGCCTGCATTTATTTGGATATCAGAAACACAGATGAATCTTGTCAGTGACTAAACGAGGCTGGCATTTTTAATTAGATTTAATTAAAAATAAAAGAAAAGCAAGAAGTTATCAATGGAGGCATAAGAGGGCTCGTTATCAGTGTCAGAGTGATGGAATTTAACATGAGTTGTATGGTGTGTTGCTCTGACTGAAGCTGTACAGCGGATAAATTCCCCAGAGTCTGTCTTGGTTGTTTGAAAGTGTTCAAAAATAACCGTCTAATTAGTTACATGGATGTTGATTACAGAGATGATTTTATATAAGGTCTTTGATTTTGTGGTGTCATAAAAAAAAACCCCGGAAAATTGTGTTTTTTAATCTGTGAAGGATAATAAATAGAAAAATCTACTTTCTTTTCTTTTTTTTTATGTTTTTATTAAACTTCCTTAGATCTTGTGCAATACTTTCATATGTTCTCAACCATGTGATAAATGACTCTCTTTTGATTATAAAGCAAAGGTGCAACAGAGCATCACATTTTTCAGAAAAGATAAAGATTAATTTTCATTTTAAACATGTTGTGTCAACACTGAGTGTAAGTTTTATGTGAATAATATGCAAATAGTAAAAGTTTCCATTAATCAGAGCTTAGAAAATATTAAATGAGCATGTTAACTGTACCATATCCTCTTCTCCTTTTGTTTACGACTCTTTCACACTCCCCACTCCCCAACATACACCCACTAACACTTCCTCACTCTAATGAAAGTCCATCCAAAAGGGTGTGTGTGGGTGGATACATGTAGGGGGGCTGTGAAAGTTTGCCCTGTCCTTCTTTGGGAGCAACGCCATGCTCTGTCCTGTTGAGTTTTGCCAATTAAAGAGGGTTCCCACTGTTTTGAGCGGCGGGCAGGCAGTTCCTGGCACCGCAGCTCCTGCCAGGGCGCGCCGTGACTTCCGACCCCACACAGATGGGCACACCTGGAGCATAGCCCACGCCGAACGGGCACACAGGTCACCCACTCCGGCCCGAAGGGTCCGTAGGGTAGCCACCAGTGACAAGGCCCAAATGCTGGGGTAGTGGGGGGTAAGGTAGTGCGCCTAAGTGGTGTGTGTGTGTGTGGGGGGGGGGGGTGCATATAGGGTAGGGGGAGGCACTTTTCAGGGAGCCCCTGGCCAGCTCTCTGCCTCGCAGCAGGAAGAGATGCCGCCTTGCTCACTGAATATTCATGCCCGCCTGGTCACTGTGACAGGGGGCAGTGAGGAAGAGGATATTCGGGAGAGAGAGAGAGACAGAGTGAAAGAGAGATGAGGAGTTGGAGGGAGAGAAGAAGCAGGAGAGGGAGGGTGGGAATCAAATGGCAGTTCACACACAATATAAACAAAAATTAACAGAGGAGACAGACGGCATCTGTGAAGCCTTATGATTCAAGAGATGTGAGATATGTTGCAGCTTTCAGTAACACCCAGCAGTAGCAAGCAGCATATGGCCAAGCTTGTTCCAAGGGCTTCGTTTTTTTTTTCTTTTCAGAAAAGTTTGCAGAGTGTTTGTGATCTGCAGCCCACCTTTCCTTTTTAGTCCCTTTTGATCTCTGATCTGTGCCACTCATCTATCTCCTATTCTCCAGTATATCTAACCAGATTGAAACGTCCACCAGTAGAACATGCCTAGTTTATTGATGTTGATGTGCGGTTCTCCACAGATATCCCAGTGATCCCAGACCTGGATGAGGTACAGGAAGAGGACCTCACCATGCAAGTGGCCGCACCTCCAAGGTACACAACACCTTTGAATTCTAGGAACGTCCGCTGCAGTAGAAATCTGTTCTTATGCTGAGTGTACTTCAGCCCCCCTGTGGATTTGTGTGCTGTGGTATGATGCCTACCCAGTTGTCAGGCTTAAAACGAACTATGTATTAGCTATAATATATGTGTAAGGGGTTATGAATTCAAAATGTCACGCTCCTTCGACAATTGATGTAATAACTGCTAATAAATCACCTACGACTGACCCCCATGTGACTTGTTAATCTGACATGCAGACATGCAGATCTGACAACACTAAAGTTTCCAGTTGTGAGGGGAGTTGGCATTTAAAGAAGCTTTTCATGCAGTGAGTCTGTTCTCACAACGGTCTCATAGTGAGCGTGACTTTTTATACCGTATATTGCAAAAGTCAGAGCCACCCGTTTTTGTTTCCAATTGTGATTGCAACAAACACCATTATTGTTCATTACTGTTATCACACAAAGGTTTTCAATAGTATAATCTGGAATCTGCATAAATAAGGTCTGCATGGATTTTTGACCTAAAATCTAACTAAAATATTGTCATTTTTCCCCCATCGTTGTTGTTTGTCATACTGTAAATAATTAACAGTAGTTACTGAAGGGCCGTTTGGGTTGTCTCTGAATTTTGCACAGTATACATGCTGTTAGTCCAAGCAGCACCATTCATCCTTTCACTCAACATGTCATTGAGAAACCTGGAAAATCACAATCAGAAAACATTCAGGGGAAAGTATGGATATCCTCTTGTCTAAGTAGGACTTAGACTTAGTAGGGCTTGTGTGGCATCGGCAGCTCAGCGGGTTACGACTTTGGGTTACTGATCAGAAGGTAAACAGTTCAAGCCCTGGCACTACCGATCTACCACTGTTGGGCCCTTGAGCAAGGCCCTTAGCCCTGTCTGCCTGTGAGGCTCTGAGTTTCCTACCTATGCGAATACTATATATACTGTATGTGACAAATAAAGGCTTCTTCTTCTGACTAGGTCCACTTCAGATCTGTTGCCTTTATACAGTGTTTCTCAGTCTTGGTCCTTGTGATCCCCTGCACATTTGGACTGTTTCTAACTCAGTTTGCTTGGAATTGGACCGAGTCCACCACGCTCAGACAGTCTTGGATCATTTGTTTTGGTCCACAGCTCAATCCAACTGCTGTGTTCTTTCCCCGCCTAAATGAACTCCATTGGTTCGATTCAAACATTGCATATGTGAAGTGCTTTACAATATGAAAGAAGGAGTCTTTAGGAGTGCAACTGAGAGATCTGAAAAATTGAAGGACAATGAGAGAGAAAAAAAAACAAAACGCTCTCCTTTGACGTTTCCCTATTTTCTTTATAGTTTATATTATTTTATGTTATAATTAACAAATGTAAAAGCATAAGTATCATACTGTATAGATAATTAAATATCAGGTGTTAGTTCATTTATTCATTAGAATCATTACGATCAACAAACGCTTGTGTTTGAGTTTAAATTAATGAACTGTGAACACATCTTACACTTTCATCTCAATAATGGAACACAGACGAGCGTAGACTGTATAACTGGTAACTGAAGCAGTCCTCGCTTCATGCCACATTTTCGGGTGGCATCTGACTGATCTAGCTTCTGAACGTGGGTGCCCTTTCCCCCTTTAGCTCTCTCTGTGTGCTGTGTGTGAGATAATATCCACATTGAACTCATCGTAAGGGCAATGTAGCGTGTAATGTGGCTTAAGTAGGACTGGCATGCGTTTCTAGGCCCTGGCTACTTTTACAGACCGCTCTCAGTTCAATACACAAATTGCAGATAAGCAGCTGGCTTTCAGTTTAGAGACGGACTTCTGCTAGGCTTTAGTTTGATTTCATGTGTCCCAGCACTTCATAATCAAGTCATTGTTCCTGGTGCTTTTTTTTTCTTTCTTTGCTTTGGAACAGGAACTGAATGTTATCGTTTCTATAGTAACAGCTATTTTACAGGACAGATGTTTCACATAATTACAATCTAATAATAAACATACTGTATATATTTTTAAGTGTAGTTATTTAACAACAAAAATTAATATTTACTGACATTGTGAAGCTTTGTGTAAGCAGACATTTATGAAACATTCATGGTAGACGTCTCCAGTGTCAGTGCTTCATAACAGGCGATTTTCCACCACAGACTTTTTAGAGGCATTATAATTATAATTATGACTTATGATTTAATTCTATTAGCTACATTATAAAAACAGAACAGGAACTTTTAACCTGGGTTTTCCATGTTAAATGTAATGATACGCAATTAAACATAATGCGTAATTCATTAATGAATTAAACTTTGTATTATTTGGCAAATTAGTGTAGCGCAATTGGATTAGAACACTTTTATCTATTTAAATGTCAATTTAAATGTCAAACGTGTAGTAATATCTTAGTTCTAATAACGTATAGTGTATAATAACTTATAATAACTTATAATGTACTAAAAGAATCATTGATTGTTTTCCTGTAACAGCATTCTGCATCATCTTTTAGTTGTTACTTATTAGTGATGAAAGTCTTGGCTGCCATTCTCTCTTTTATTATTATTATTATTATTATTATTATTTATTTATTTATTTGATTTTTTACATTTTAAAATGACATATTTTGCTGAATTTCTGTTTCCTCAGTGTCCAGGTGAACAGAGTGATGACCTACAGGGATCTGGACAATGATCTTATGAAGTATTCAGCATTTCAGACTCTGGTGAGAGCCGATGCATTTGATGGGAATAAAAAAAAATAATGCTGTGTAGATCATTAGATCATTTCAGTTATTGATTAAAACCTTTACATTCTATCCAGGGTGTCATACGTATTTCGTTAATGCTTAGACTGTGTTTTTGTCCAGGATGGCGATATTGACCTGAAACTTCTCACTAAAGTTTTAGCACCGGAGCAGGAGGTGAGAGAGGTGAGTGAAATTTTTGATTGAGAGATGTCATTTTTACTTTTTTTTTTTCTCCAGAGCTGACCAGATGCTTCTGGGCCACCAAAGGGGGCCATGCTGTGCTTCAAAGGAACACAATATTTATTAAACATTAACTTCAACTTTCCATCTCTCCAGCTTCCTCTGTCTCTGTTTTATTTCTTGTTTTATGATCGCTTCACTCGTCCCTTCTTCTTGCTCCCGGCCTCATGCCGTTCTTGTGCTCGTGTCCTTGCCTTGGCTCTTTATCTTATTCTTCCCTATCCATTTCATGCCCTTCTCTCCATTACTCCTACCTTTCTCTTTACCTCTTGTGCTCTCTGTGCAGGAGGATGTTGGCTGGGACTGGGATCATCTATTTACGGAGGTGTCCTCCGAGCTGCAGACGGAATGGGATCAAGGAGAGAGAGAGGAGCAGTCTCCTCTTCCTGTGGCCTGAGGATAGATGACTTTCAGTGAAAGACCAGTGCATTACTCACAAGGGGGCCTCATCCTGTGCTCTGCCTGTGTTACACCTGCATATATATATATGTATTATAATATTATTCATATAATTTTTTTTAACTGATGAATTGTAGTACTGGCATGTGCTGTATTATTGGTAGTTTGCTATTAAAACCAACTGATAAAACATTTCACTTCAGTTCTCCTAAACTCATTTAGTCATTTCAGACCTTTCGTGTCATTCATATGATTTGGATAGAATTTGTGGGATCAAGTCCAAGGTTAATGAGCAGGTAAGCTAAAATCCAGTTAATTGGTTTAAAATGAACTTTACACATCAGAGCAACACAACCTTATCATTATTGACTGCACCATTGACTCTATCTGTCCGCTCTTGGCCAAAGCTTCCACTTTCTGCACAATTATCTCAACCACATTGAGCTAGGAGCCTATTGACATCACTAGGATTAACATAATTAAATCTTTCTATTAGGTCTGTAAACCACGCTCTAATTATGAAAGGTTAAAGGATTATTTGTTTTCAACATTTGTTTTTTTTTTTGTGTTTAATTTGCAATATATTTGGCTCATCTAAAATGAAATTAAATAAGACATTGGTACTGTACATGTTGCCGGTCATTTTAATTAAGATTAAATGCCTTGATATTTTATAGAGTGTTATTTTACACATTGGCTAATTTATTTTTAGGATGTTTTAGTTCTTGAACAAGTGTAAAAGTTTATAGTTTTAGCAAAAATACTGTATATTTGCACTAAAATAGTGCAGAACTGTTACAGTACTTTTACAGAAGGATGAATTAAATTCTTATTGTAATTATAGTAATATTGTACTACACTAATTTCACTGACAAGTTGCAAATTACTATAAAATTAATGCAGCTTTTTATTAAATATAAGAGTAAAAGAAAAGAAAAAATTACCAAAATGTTGACCTATTTCCTGTCATGTACAGGGATTTTTAGTAATAATAAATTGTCATTTAAACCTATAGTTCATCATTTTCTTGCAGAAAAGATAATTTACTGTTTGTTTCAGTCACCTGTTTGATTTGCACAACGCCGATAATATGATTTTAAATGTCATCTAATGCAGACAATTGGATAGGATCATGAAGGACCTGTCAACCATCCTGACAAATTGTTTAGGATAAATGCAGAAGAAATGCAGTCAAAGTCACTTAGAACAAATGATAAAGAAATCATGCCTATCTAATTGTATTTTGCTGTAGTTTATTTATACTGTGCACAAACTGCTTTTACTTAGGCCCAGGTACTATACGGCTGTGAAATATATATATTAAATATATAACTGTTGAAATTGACCATTTGCAGTAATTAGCTACAAACAGTTAAGACCAGAATACATACAGTACCAGTAAAAGTTTGGACATGCCCTTTAATTCAATGTTTTTTTTTTGTTTTGTGATTTATTGTTTCAAATTATGGAACAATACTACAGATTTCAAAACTATGAAATAACACATATGACATTAGGTAATTCAGTAACAACGACGACAGTCAGTTGTTCTTTTAAATCATGAAGTTCAGCTGTTCTGGAATAATTTCATTCACCATGATGAAACTGGCTCTCATAAAGACCATCCCAGGAAGGCAAGACCAAAACTTCTCTGCTGCAGAGAAGATTTTCTTTACCAGAGTTACCAGCTTCAAAAATCACCAATTAGCAAACAGCACCTCAGATTAGAGCCGTTGTGAAGACCTTACATATCATTCATAACAGAGTAGCAGACACTTCTCAATATCAAAGATGTAAGAAAGAAAGAAAGAAAAACTAGGAAATTAGAGGAATTAATTGAATTAGAAGGCGTGTCCAAACTTTTGACTGATAGTGTACTGTATATCCATTTATACTTTTTATATAATTCCTTTATTCCTTTAACCCTAAACATATTTTGAGTAGACTTGTAATTAATAAGCAACATTATAGTTTGGGAAAAGGGTTTATGAACAGATTTATGTAGAATGCAGCGATGATTTTTGGTTTTATCTACACTAGCATGTACAGTACTGATACAGTTTTTTTTTTAAAATAAATTAATGTTTATGTAATTTTGCTGTAAAATCAAGCTGTGCATTTTAAGTTCTTTAGATTTTCAATAGAACTTTTGTACCTAGAGATTTTAGTTTAACTGCGAAAAAACCTCTGACTTCATCTCTAGTACGGAAACATCAGGTGAAGGGGGAAAAAAAGCAAAACAAACACTGTCGACACATTCTGCTTTTGTTTTTCCAACTCTGTGCCCAGTCTCTCTCTCTCCAGCTCTGCTTCACTCTTTCTCTCCATGTTGGCTTATTTAGCCACCTTTAATGAATTCTGCCCATATGCCCAGAGCAGCTGCCGTGATGCCCCTTCCTCTCTCCCCTGCCGAGCTGTGAAGTGCCCATCCATGTACAGACAACCTCTAGCTGTCTCTCTCAGGGATGGCAGTGGCTGCCACTCCTCTGCTGGCACGGGGCCGCCGGTGTGTTTAGGCGAGCGGCGTGCGGGCAGGCCGCTCAGATTAAAGCTCTGCGATAGTGGGGAAGTGACCCAGCTCAGACGAGAAGCCCGAGCTCCGGCCAGTCTGCTGGAGGATTAGGCGACAGGGAGGCACACAGACAGAGGGAGAGGGAGTGATGCTTGGCATGAGCCTGTGTCCAGCTCCTCAAAGTGACCTCTCTCACTCCGTTCCTTGAAAACAGCTTCTGTCTTCCTCTAGCTCAGTTACTGTCTGTCATAGTTCAGTAGCTCTGCACGGCAAAAACCCACTGACTGCCTTTAAATATGAGAAACAAAGAGGTGGTGGCGTACCTGCCGTAACCGTAACCCCTTATTAACGTTAACTCGTACACTTCTAAGATCCTATTATTTAGAAACTCACTTTGATTATTTGGAAACTACAATAAAAATGTTTTATTCAAATAACATGTAGTAACTCTACATTAGCAATCCTCTAATCATCAGTTGATTCATATTTCAACGAGGAAATATTTGCTTCATTTGTTTTTAGAACTACATACATAGATGACTTGAGAAAAAAATACTACAAGAGAAAATCTTTTTTATCTTTGATAAAATAATTTGTAATATTTGATTATGCTTTATTGCTTTATAATTGCAACCAATTATCTTTTTTCAACTAGAACAAACAAGTGACACAAACTGTGTTTATTATATTTTTAAGAGCCCAATTATGATCAGCAGATTTATTTTGTCGACCTAATCCAGTTATTAAATTATTCGACGCATTAGGCAAATCATCATATTTATCTAATACTCTTACAGTATATATTTGAGTTTTTTATTCCTGATCTGTCCCACTACAGCCATTATCTCATCAGACATTGGTCTCATAACTACAAATGATTGTAAAAGAACTTATCGGGTAATAAGCGTTACGATTGATTACTTATAGACAGTTTGATCTCATAACAGCTCTTTTTATACAATTCAATAAAGATTCAGCTTTGTTTTATTTATGTTTGTGTTATCGAGCTATACATAAAGGCCATTACGTTTTGGTGATCCGCCAGTTAGGATCATAAATTAGCAGTAACATTTAGATCTGTCTCTGATGCTATCACTTCAATGAGGGGATTTTTTTGAAGATTGTTGATTGATTTCCAACATACAGTATGGAAACCTTTTCTTATGCAGGATTAAAGCATTTAAAGCAATGGTCCCTTTTTTTGGGAAATTGAAATTCATGCTGAGGGATACAAAGCATTTTCTCATGCCTTCTTTTAAAATTTTATTTATCCTAACTTTTTTTTTTTTTTTTTTTTTTTTTTAATGAAATAACTTTTCTTTCAGTATTTTGTGTAAGTAATCAAGAAAAACCCGGAAGTAGTCCAGGAGACCACTGCTCACTATCAGGCCCCTGTTTTTTTGTGTTTTTTTTTTTAGTTCTGTGGCAGGCACAACAAATGAGAGGGGAAGTAATACATTTTTAATAACGGATCCGAAAAAATCTGGATCCGACTGTATGTATTTTGATACAGCGGTACATTTAATTGCCAGTCAGAAAGGAGATAATAGGCTCGAGTGCTTTTCTAATATGCCGAGCTGCTGACAGAAGTTTCTCCATCTTATCTGGTCTCAATATCTCCCTTCCATAAGACCCGAGGCAATATATGACCATGTAATTAAAGTGTTAAGAAAATGTGGAGATGTGGAGATAGCCGTTGTCTGATTTTGGGCACCCCTTCGGGCTCAGAGTGAGTGGTGAGGACAGACATGAGCAAGTGTGGAAGTCACGGGATGTTCGGAGCGCATGCTGGTACCTGGCTCTCCGTGTCCCATTCACTGAGCCTAGAGGTGTACTTTTACTGTACAGTGTGCGGCGGAGCTTTATTAAAAGAGGTGATGTGCTGTGTCACTGTGACATTTGAACATCTAGGGCAAAGTTCAGCTTTGATGGGAGAGATGTAATATATCATAATAAGCATTAGGAACAGAGCACGCAGTAATAACTGACTGTTGTAAAGATTATAAACTTGTGTTACTAGATACTTTAATAAAAAATAAAAAAGGTGAAAGTATCTAGTAACACATGTTTATAAGCTTTACAGCAGTCAGTTATTGTGTGCAATGAAAAGTCCCAGTTTGACTTGAACTAGTATGATAATACTATAGTAATGTGATCATACTAGGGATGTTCAAGTCAAACTGGGACTTTTCATTGCACACAATAACAGTACACACTTATGAGAGTAAAAAAAAACGTATATATATATTTTATAATATATATATATTATAAATATTTCTCTATATAATCCCCTGCTATGCTGATTTACTAGTGCTTGGATACCATCAATGCATCAATGAGCCATGATCGGACTCCCTGCTTCATGTCTGAAACACTGGCCTCCCAGGAACTCATTTTTTCCACAAAAATGTGGAAAGATGTAGAAAAATAAAGGGTCTCATATGTTATAGGCCACAGCAGAAAGTCCCAGTTTGACTTGAACAACGAACCTGTTTATGATAAACTGCTTTGAATAATAATAATGATTAAAAAAATAATAATATATATATGTATACTGTATATCATTCTGTGTATACAAGATAACATGTTTATACAGTAGGTATGACAACTTTTATGCATTTCTTTAGTAGCTATGCATTTTAAGATCGGATAAATAACTCAATCAAATGTTAAAAAGAATTTTGCTTAGTCAGGTCCAGAAGAGCCAAAACTATTTGTATGCAGTGGCTTGGCTTGCTCTTATGTAAACAGTTTAGTGTTAAGGTGAAGACTTTATTCTTATAAGTGAAATTCTTTCTTCGCATATCCCAGTTAGAAAACTGGGGTCAGAGCACAGGGTCAGTCATGATACCCTGGAGCAGGTTGGGTTAAGAGCCTTTCTCAAAGGCCCAAAAATGACAACCTGGGTGAGCTAGGGCTCGAACCACCGACCTTCCGATCCGTACCTCACTGCCTTAACCCTCTGAGGTCCACCACTGCCCTGTAAAATGAAAACCGTGGAGATGCCGGAGATTGAACCCGGGGCCTCGTACATCCGGTAGCCTAAAACGCAGGAAAATGCTAAAAGTTATTCACAGATTTATAAGATTATAAGGACATTATTTACGGACTAGAAATTGAATAATGTTAATGATTATGAGAGTAAGTGATTAAAATGCTGTTTGCTCTTTAGCACCAGTCAGCACAGACGCATTAAAACAGCGTAATTGTAGAACTTGAAAGTAAATCTTCCTGATTTCTGTATTAAGTGCCTTGTGGCTACTGTAAAACCCATATCCTTTCTACTCACTCCAGATTCTACTTTAGGCAAGTGATTTGTGAAAGTACTATATCGAAAATGTTCAGCATTAGCACTGCACATTAGGACTGCACATTATTCCTCTTTGGGCTTGTGTGCATATCCTACACTGACTAATGGCCATAATAGGTCTACTCCTTTTTCATTTTTTGGATAATTTCCCTTCATTATGAACGCTACAACTTAATTTTCGAATGAGATATGTGTGGGGGAAAAAATTAATTATACATTTTAAGAGCAATCTATTTCTAAAAACAAGTTTCACTAATATACACAGAATACCAGAATACACTCATTTATCCCTTGACACATTTATACTGTATGTACAGTAAAGCACTTTACGATTCTGAACTCAAAATAATACATGCTCTTTAAAAACAGAATGATATACTGTATATAAGAAAACTCCTATAATGTATTCTGTACCGTCTGATAATAATAGGTAAGTAATCAAACTTTTCTCTTTTTTCCCTCCTGTATTTTTATTATTACACATATTCGGCTACTTTGCATTAACAGTGTGTGTGAGAGAGACACAGTCGTCTGGGACACATTTGAGGAAACATAACTTTGTGACAGCTTTTTCTCCCTTTTTCTAAAGTTCTGTCTCTTTTTCGTTCATCCCAGGTGGGCTTAGACATAAAGTGAACAGGCTGGCAGCAGTGCAGAATGCCCCTGGGTATCTGCTCCGTGTCATGTTGTCAGAACACTGGGCAGCCTGTGAGAGAGGCAGTAGGGGGCACCGATTGGTTTGTGTTTCAAGTTCAAAATAATTTAGAGAGAAACACTCAACTTTCAGACATAGACCTCACACTCCTTACCATAATTTTTTAATGTTAATGCTTAATGTTTGTCGCAAGCCATTGTCTTCTAGACAGTCAGCGTATATATGAAGCTTCGGTATTTGTGAGTGTGTGTGTGTGTGTGTGTAATACATGAAATACAGCCAGCGCCCACATTTGTCATGTATTTTATTATTTGCCCCTCGCTCTTCTCTTGGCTGGACATGTGGCCCCCTTCATTTTTCACATGACTGCTTTCTTATCATTGCGGGCCCTCATGGCTGGCCCTGCTGCCGACTTAAAGGCAATAAAACACAGAACATTCTGTAAAACATGGGGCCACTCACGCCAGCCCGAGGCCCTGAGTCACCTCGGGAAGAAATTATGATAATAACTCAGAGCGGCCGAGGAGAGGTGGAGGACTGTGGAAGAGGAGGGGGCTGACGATGAAGGTCTGGAGTTCGTGGGTTTTCGGCCGCAGATTAGCAGGTCAAGGTGCTTTGCTGCATGGTGTCCTCGTAAAACCCTCGCAATTTCCCTCGGCATCTCCGAGGCGAAGAGTTCTTATTCGGGGACTGGTAGAGGCAAGTTGTGTTGGTGAAAATGCATTTTTTTTAAAAATTATTATTTAAGGAATAGAGAGATGTCCGAGTGGGCAAGAGCCTGCCATGACAAGGTACCTTTTCATGCTTAAGCGTTGTTGATTATTTAATTGATGTAATCAGGGCAATTAAAAGCGATAAGATTTTAGTGCCACACATTTGAAGAACCGCTTTTGTTTTTACTTTAAGTGAAGATTCGGGTTCTTTTTCACATCACTTCTCTATGAACATCTGTGAGAACTCTCTTCTTTCTCATTCAGCTCCCTTCGGGGAAAAATCTTGTATTAACGTTTGTGATTATCCACAGTAAAGGACAACACAGGATCGGCTATCAAAGCTGTTCATACCAAGCTGTCCAGTTTGCTGAAATATTGTGCTGGGATCTGCATCCGCATGACCTCAGCGTAGGAGCTTGACTGTTCTTTCTACTAAATGCAATCTGCCGAGGAAGTAGAACAATACAAAGACAAGAGAGCTAGAAGGAGATAAGGAAGAAAGAAGGAGAAATAGAGATGAAGTCTGATATTCCACCTGCTCAAATCACCCAGGCTTTGTCAGACATCTGTGTGTACTGCCACTCTTCCTCCCCTTTCGTCCTCCTTGGTTTCCGATGCAGGTTGCTCCATCTGTCTAAGGCTGGTGGGGGTCTGGGCAGCCCTACTGAGCTGAGTTGAGAGGGCCTCGGGTCCTGGTGGTGCTACGGCAGGGGCCTCACAGTTGCAGGCCAATGCTGCGGCACGGCTCTCCTGCCAGCTGGCCGAGCTCACTTCCTTACAAGCAGAGAGATAATGGCCTTCTCACACCTCCTCTCTCTTCTTTGTCTCCATCAACAAATAATCAACTGACAACCAACCATGGCAACCAACATGACCATGGCTATTTTACTCATTATTTCAATCGCACGAGATCGATGCTATCCATATACCGCATATTTTTTCTTATATGCGGCTTCAAATTTAGTCAGAGTGTAATTCTCTAGAGGGGTTGTAAGCTTCAAAAGTCTTGCTCTACATTTGACCCTTAGTGGGAAGATAGAAGTTGGAGTGAGCGAAGAGAGATAAAGAGCTGAACGAGTGGTACTGAAAGAGCAGACAGGAGCTCTGTGATCCTGCGCAGCCCCTCTGGACATAGCTCCTTCCTGGGCATGCTCAGACCCACCAGCCTCCTGCTGGGATTGAACAGCAGTGGGTAGTGTAGAGGATTTGTGCCTGCTGACTGATCTAGTCTTCACTGTCTTTTTCAAGCTCCTCCAGGGCATGGAGGCTGTGGGTTCAATGTGGAAACTGTGGTCAAATCAAAGGCAAGTCGTACCGCAGCTGGCCCGAGATGAGCCATCGTGGGATTTTAGTAAAGGTGGGTTGGAGAAACCTGAACATCTGATATGGCTTTACAGTCCCAGGCTTGATCACTTGTCTAATTCACATCTCAACAAGCTTCCTGACTGCTGCATACGTTCTTAAGTTTGAATGAGGAGCAAGAAGAACGTGTCTCTAATTAGGAGCTGAGAGCTTGACAGAGTTATACAGTAGGAAACTTAAAATAGCTCCTGACCTACCACCAGAGGCAAATAAGTCATAAATAAATAGACCTTGCACATATTATATAGGCATATAAGTTTTGCACATGATTAAGGATACTGTATTATGAATTGCTTAATAGTTGGTTTATACAGTTTAATGGTACTGTTATATACATTATTTATACAAAATTACATTGATTTGACAGTTATGAGAGTAAAAACTACCTTTATTTATCTATATAATCCCCTGCTACACTAACGCACTTATCCCAGTGTTTCATTAGTGCTTTGGATACCATCAAGATGGAAAGTTTCCTCAGTACGCCAGAGACATGATCGGCCCGCTTGCTTCATGCTGGCCTTCCAGGAACTCCTTTAATGGTCCAAACATGTAGGAAGGAAATGGCTTGGAGCGAAGTCAGGACTGTATGGGGGATATGGAAATAACTCCCAGCTGAGTTCCTGTAATGTGCAAGTGGTGTTCGTGAATGATGTCACATCTGTACACATGATGTGTACACAAGACAGATGCGTCTCTTCTGCAGGTTGCAGACATCGATTTTCAAGGATCCAGGATTCCACCCACTGAATGCTCACAGGAACGACTGCAGTGGGCTTCAAACCACCTCAGCTGGGATCTCCATTCATGAACATAAACTTTTAAAATTAGGATTTACCCCTTAATTCATGAGACATTTTCATCACAAGTCCATGTTTGACTGCCACTTGTAGATTGAAAATCTCTCTCTCTCTCTCTCTCTCTCTCTCTCTCTCTCTCTCTCTCTCTCTCTCTCTCTCTCTCTCGCTCCCAATGACTTTTGATCTTTTTCTAAAAATGTACATGGTGTGTACATGTTTATCTGTCTAACTTTCCATTTCCATTCATCCAGACATTCCAAAGGGCAAATTCATGTCTTTCATTCATTCAGTCCATCATCATGGACATCATTCTACTTACCAAATTTGGAGCTAATCCAGAGCGAGAGGCCAGTCCAGAAGGGTGTGACTGCGAGCGGGCGGCTTGTCCAGTCCCCCCGATCCACCACAGTGACCGAGCTTCATCCCCAAACTAGCAATAAATATCTAGCCATCATTTATTTTAATTCACTCATTTCTTTGGCTTGGACAGAATGGATTCTTAACCTTGTAAGACAAGGACACCCCTGTGCCGCCTGCCTAGCTTCAGCAGCTAAATTATTCTTCATTCTTCTGCGGACTGTTTGGGAGAGCAGGGGTGGGGTGGGGTGCAGTGCGGGGGGGGGGGGGGGGGGGGGGGGGGGATGTACTGTGTATTCGTGCATGT
>JAQQZT010000005.1:10176559-10190892 GCA_030068275.1 Clarias platycephalus | reverse complement strand
TTGGATTTTTACAACATTATTGTTGAAATACACAGTCCTGAAAAAGGGGCGTTTCTTTTTTTGCTGAGTATATATGTACATACAGTATATACTAGATGTGCCATTCGTTTGCATGGAATTTATTTGCACGCTCATAAGCGCATTTTAAAAAATGTTGAATTTTGGAATGAACAAAATTTTAATAAATGTGAGATCACATTTATTAAGTAGATTTCAATTGCACACTCATAAGCGTGTTTTAAAAAATGTACAGCGCCATCTGTTGAATGATGATGTAGGTGATATTCACCACATTTTTATTTATGTAATAGCAGTTAAACTGAGCTGAGTCTAATGATGTTGATTTTGAAAGTAGCATATCTTCTCTTCCCGTGGGCTGATTGCGATGAAACAAAGCCTATATGTTACCTCAAGATCGTCCAAATATACCTGTGAAAACCACATTAAAATTCGTTCAGTTGTTTTTACGTGATGTGTGCACAAACAAACAGACAGACAGATAGAAATTCCAAAAAACATCTTGATGTATTCTATTACTCAACTTATGGCTCCCCAAATTATTTTTGATATATTCAATGTACAGACATGGCAACTTTACAGTTTTATTTGTTTATCCAAAATAAATGAATAAATATTTGATGACGCAGTATATACTGTATATATACAGTATAGTGTATATATAAATACAGTATATACTGCTTTTTTCCGTACACACCCTACACCTAGTTCTTTGCCATGTTATTCCACCAGGGGAGATTCAACTAGGAGAAATTGAGAGGTCTTGAAACTAATTCTGATTCTGGTTTTAATATTCATGCTGTGTCATGTGAAATACACGAATGTTCAGCTTGACAAGCGTAACTTATAAAACTACAACTTTTAGCTCAGGATTTAGCCTTTAATGACATTTAGATGACATTTAGAGCATTTTCTTGCATCCCATGCTAAAAATGAGTTATTTCAATTACCACCTCAGGAAGCGTACTATAGTTCAGACTTTTTAACCAACTCCTCTATCACAGCAGACATTGTCTTGGGCCAAGTGTGAATAAGGGATAAGTGGATTTTATCAAAATAGTTGATTCAGTTGGAAACTGAAAATATGTTTTTTTTTCTTCTATATTTACTACAGTTACTGTACTATGAAAAAGCACAAGCGAAGTAATGGGAATAAAAGCAAACGACAACTGCAAAGACGCTCTTCCATTTTTTATAATACAAAAGTTTGGCAAGGTCGTTCATGTCACGCCGCTTGCCGACATCTGCATACAAATACATTCACTTGTTCGACGAGTCATGTCACAGTGCCTGTTAAAATGATCATTATTACCATTCAAATAGACAGATCTATTTAACAACCTGCTTTTTATCGCATAACACTGTTATAATAGTGTTGTGCGTTTGAAAGGGATTGAAATGCAGCTCCCCCCTTCTTGCTGGGGAAACGTCTTCGCTTCGATAAAGGCTCGGAGCAATAGATGGAGCAAGGCTGACATCTTCTTAAGAGATGAAAGGAGAGCCAAATCAAATAGGATGGAGCAGTCACTCTGTGTGCAGATAGGTAGTTCATTTCACCGGCTCTGTGTTGGCATCCCCAGTGACTCCCTGCCCGGGGAAGATAGCTTACTTGGACTTCATTCATTATTCCAACCCTAGCCCTTTCAGCGCCTCTAAATGCTCGCCTTTTGTTCTAAGCCAAGATGTATTTCCTCTTCCTGATGAGAATCTCGGAATTTAGGTTTCCAAACCGATGCACATTATCACCGGCTTCTTTTCTATGTAAGAGAGTGGAGTGAAAATCAATTATTTTTTCGTGAGACATAATTGGGTGCAAATGAACGAGTTGAGTCTTTTGAAACAATGGAGCCTTGGTTATTCTCGTTAAATGTTTTTCTTGCCCCCTGAGGTAAGAGTGTGTGCTGAGGATTTTTAAACAGTTTCAAAGCAATAACTTTGTTAACTCTTGCAAGTTGGCTCGTTTATGCTGCAGAATTCTCTCAAGAGCGTTCACTGATTAAATATAAGTCAGTTTACTAATGCCTATTACCACGGATCAAAGACGCAAAAACAGGAATTAAGATTCAGCTATTGAGACAGATACACATATCCAGAAATATCTTACACAGTTCTGTGTTCGCCATTTACAATTTTAGTGCTAACATACCTCTTAATCACTCATACTGCTCTATTTCGAATATTATTGTGCGTCTTTAGATATCATTACTATATAATTTGTAGCTGGACTAATTGATTTGTTGCCTACTGCTGTAACACTCCTGAGCATTAGCATTTAATCCAACTGTTGTATCTACAGTAGTTGTTGTTCCATCTGTTCTTCCTACTACTATTTTGATCTTGCATCTGGTCTTGCTTCTTCTGGTGTATATTAATTTTTTTGTAATTAAAATTGTATTCAGTTAAATCTATGTTGCTAGTAGGTTCATATAAAATATAAAAGTGAAATGTAATGTAAACATTCTACATATTTCATTTTGGGGTGTGTTTTCATGCAAACATTTTTAACGAAACCTTAAATTATAGATGAGAAAGGAAATACATAATTTAGTCCATACCTTTTTCTCAAAATGAATGTCTGATTATTTATTTACTTATTTATTTTAAATGCTGTATTCTTTATTATTATTATTATTATTATTATTATTATTATTATTATTATTATTGCAATTAATTAATTCATTATTGATTTATTCTTTTTGTATTTACTTTTGGTTCCAGCCTCACAATAGCTGCATTTTAAACTCCTTATACAAATCATTTTCTTGTATAGACCTTAATAAGCAAAGGAATTGCAAAGACAATGAATGCAAAAATAAATAAATAAATAAATAAATATCACCTGGCCCTGCCTGGTTGATGTAATGACAAGACATTATTAAGTAGGGAAAGATAATGAATATTAAACACCTTGTGAAGCATGCTCTGACCTGATGGGTTAAATTGAAACTGTGTATCCTGAGGGGGTAGGCTTCCTAAATTGCTAATTATTAGTCCTTAAAGGGACGTGTTTGTGATGTGTGAGTCTGTGAAAAAGTAGATGTTGAATAAAGTAGCAGTCAAGGCCTCGGTATGTCTTTAGGCTGGTTTCTCCCTAGATGCTTTGGCTCATCTTAAACAATGAGGGCCCATGAGCGTGCTGGTCCCGGGGGCCCGGCTGAGCTGAAGCCTGGGGGCTGGGTACTGAGGGAACCACTCTCCTCCACTAAATGTGGACGGGACAGATAAGGGCTTAGCCGCTCGCTGAGGCCCTCTCCCAGGAGCCCAGGGGATAATTTGCAGTTATTAAGAGAAAGATGATAGCGATTAAATGGTCTTTGTGCTCTTGTTCACTGAGTTTCCTTTCCCATTTTGTTCATTTTATCCCCTTCTCTTATTTGGTGGGTGTATGTGTGAGGGGAGTGTGGAGTTTAGCTTCATCTGAAACTGAAAGTAGTTATTATTACTACTACAGTAGAAATTACTTTTTTTTAATGAGATACACAAGTCCCTTAAGACCGTTCAGTAGCAAACGCAGTCAACTGCCTTACCTCCTCTAACACTGCTCATTCTTTTAGATTATCTAATTAAAAAATACACACTGGATTTAATTACTGCCTGTTACTATTTGTAAATAGCACTAATCAATTATACCAGGATTTCTTTTTCAGTGGGTTGCAATTACATGTACGTATTAAAACTGATGGATAAACCATAATATGTTGATGTAGGTTTTAATTTGTGTTGCATTCCTTAAATTTAAATATGGCTTAACAAATCAGGAATTAAAACCTTAACCTTTGATATAAACATAACCTGTCCTTACCCTATTATCCACGTAGTGTGCTTTGGCAGTTTGTCCATTTTGTAGCTAATAGTGAAAGTATAATGAAGAATATTCAGTACGTTCATGAAATCACACAATTCATTGCTGCAAGTTAGTGTCTAGGTGATGTACAGTAGAGGTTAAAAATAGTCATAATGTGGTTTAATATTTGTAGGCTAAATGCAGTAAGGCACAAAATTGGTCACAGGCGCTGATTACTCACATTTGTGGATTGACCTATGACACCAGTGGTATTCTCAAGACTCATTATGAATATATTTTTACTTTCAAGATTTTTCTTTTTCTTTTTTTTTTTTTATCATATAGAAGTAAAATATACTTTCTGTTCCTATGGATAGTTGCACATGAATACAGTAAAACACTTACCAAAACAATTCTCAGGACTTGACTTCTTCAGTAGAATCTCTACCTGTAGTCTGGTACATTGTGGAATTGCTAAACTTCCTTTCAATACATTTAACATAGTTTGTTTTTATTTTATACAGTTAAAGAAGAGTAATGATTTGTAAGCCCACTCTCCAGTGTCATACAGAAGAGGATGGGTTTCTTTCTCATGTCACCTCAGGGAGCTAAATGTGGCAGCACGGTCAGCCTTAGTCGTTAGCACTGTCACCTTGCACCCCCACGGTCCGGGTTCAATTCCTGCCTTGCTGTCTGTGTGCATGGAGTTTGCATGTTCTCCCTGTGCTTGGTTTGTTTCCTCTAGGTACCCCAGTTTACCAGCAGCAGTAGAGGCAGCATTTTATATACGATTTTGCAAATGACACCATCGAATTACTCTGTCTTGTCTTGGCGTTGTCACTTCATCCAGACCTAAGGCTATCAGCAGCTAGAATCAGTTCCACAGCTAGGACTTGGTATTTCCGCCTGGTGATGTCTGATGTCTTGCATTGCACCAAGTCAAATCATTCTGATGGCCCTCTGTCTGCTAGCATTGCCTAAACAGGGCATGGTAGTGTGATAGATGTTTTCCTTACTTTTAATACCAAGACATGTCAGCTTGACATAATCCCATGGCAAATTTTGTGCACGTTCAAGTAACGCACTACTGAGCATGACAATAATTTTGAATAACCTGTTTTCTTAATGTAACAAGGCTAACAAAATTTTAAACAGTACAATTTTTTGTATGTTTTATAGTGCAAAATTTTCTTTGTCCAGGAGATGTTGTTAATCATTTGGCTGCTCCCGTCGAGGGGTCGCCACAGCGGACCGTTCAATCCGCACACAACTTGGCACAAGTTTTACACTGGATGCCCTTCCTGACTCAACCCTCCCATCCAAAGGCTGGGCTTTGGGCATTTGGTTGGAATTAAACCTGGATTTCCTACATGGCATGAGTTCATATATTACTGTTAAAAGTGATGATGATGATGATGATGATGATGATGATTGTGATAATTTGTATGACTTGACTGGCTTTTCTTTTCATCCTTTCTCGCCATGTTGTGATGTCAGCCATAAGGTTTGACGTTTAAGGACTTCAGACCAAGTGCAATGAGTACGGATGAAAAATCTAGCCAGTCAGTTGAATAGTAAAACGTTCAAACCACTCTCTTGAGTTAGAACTGCTTGGATGAGTTGAATAATGTCAAATGATATTGTAGAGCTCACCACTATAGAAACCACATCACAAGTACGACAATAGAGTTTTTATTAACTTGATTGTTGTCGGCCACAGTCACGCCAAAACAAAACGAACAGAATCAGAACTATAACCTGCTTCTCTCACTCGGAACCGGGCTTGACTCACACAAAAAACTCTCCGGTCTCTCTCTCTCCCTCTCACGCATTCGTTCCCCCATACACACACACACACACACACACACACACTCTCTCTCTCTCTCTGCTCTACCCTTTTATATAAACTGTGCAGTGCTAGCTAACAACTTATAACATATACTCACACTGCTACAATATATACAGTCAGCAAAAATTACACACACTTCAGAAAAAGAAAAATAGTATGATGCATATTATTTTAATATTATATTAATAATATAATTATCATATCATCATATATATATCAATATATAACGTATAGCAATATATTTAGTATTAAAATATTTATACACTTTTTTCTTTTTCTGAAGTATTAAATTTTTTTTACGTCTTTAAAATGTTTATTCTTTGTGGAAATACAATAAAAGTTATTAAAAAGTGTAAGTATTTTATCAGTGTAAACATAATTCTCGATAAAGCTCTTGAAAAATGGAGGCAGGCGGAAGTGACATCACGCTCGGGGCGGAAGCGCTCGCCTTGCTTTCAGCTGTCAAAACAAAAAGCAGGAACTGCGACGGTGAGTAATAAACAACGCAGTGTTTATTTACCTTTTCATAAATTTTCAAACGCCTAGGTTTAGGATCATTTTAAAGAGCTTTTAAATAATAAAATATCGATAATGGTTGACTGTTGACAGCTGAGGACTGTTTAAATTCAGCGTGTGTACGCCTTTCAATATAGGACAGCGCTAGTTCTAACAGATAACGGTTATTATTATTATGATAGCTGATGTAGCTCCTGCTGGTGTGAAATGAAACACTCTGACCTGCAGCATGTGTTAATCCTATTAGGATGACAAGAAGCAGAAATACAGGGACAATACACGCTCACGTTTCCCCTCTTGTTGATGTTCTTGCTAGTCTAAAGCGAGATGAATTAGTGTGCGAACCGTCACGTATGCAGATACCACGTATATTCGGGTGTATTTACGCCGAAGGGCATCAGTGTTACGTAATCCATATGCGGCGTGCTTTTTGTTTTGCTCGTTCACTGAGGATGTATGACGTCATATGTAGACGTCACCGATGCATGGTGCAGCGCAGAGCTCCGCGTGCGTGACCTCTGTCTGTGGAAAAGCAGTTAATAGACACGACGCAGCCACGAGGCAGCCACGAGGTGCACACGTGTATGAAAATCAAGACCTGTCCCTACTGTATGTGCCTGTGACATTGATTTGCATCAGCAAGGTTATGCAAACATTTAGATTAGTTGAGGCAGAATTTATTAGACTTTATTTCTGTTTTTTTCCTTTTTGTATGATGTTGATTTGACCCTTGTCTTGAATAAGAATTTCCCTGGTAAATTTTTAAGATTACGCCGAAAATGTGATCAGCAAACTAGTATGATGCCTTTTTAAAAATCCAACTGATGTGATATTTTAGCAAACCTTTTTGGGTATTTCAGTCAGTCCATGTGCCATCCAGCATATACACCCACCCTGAAGTTATATACATAATTTAGTAGTTATTTAAGATGTAGAGTTGCCAGTTTGTCTCCTGTTTAGCAAACTTACATAAATGAAAGTAACTGATTGCTGAAGGCCCCTGCACACACACTATATGATCAAAAGTATGTGGATGTCTGCCATCACACCTGTATGTGGGCCGTCCCAAAAGTTGGAAGCATGTCATTGAATAACTGTCTCTGTATCCCTTTACTGGGACTAAAGGACCCAAAGATATTTTATTTTGACAGTGCCTCAGCATGTGTACAGAGTGCGATCCATGAAAAATTGGAGTGAAAGTAGTTGAATGGGCTGAGCTCTGATCTCAGCCACATTCAACACCTTGTTTAAGGGTGGACGTGAGCGCAGAGTGTGCACCAGGCCACATCAGGGCCCAAACTCATTAATGCTCTTCTGGGTACAAATTCGAACAGACATACATTGAAATCTATTTGAAAGGCTTCTCAGAGGAATAGAGATTGTTATAAAATAAAAGGAGGACCAACTCCATCGATTTGCAATGGGTACATACTGTATGGTAAGATGGTTGTACAGTATATCCGAATACCTCTGGTTATATAGTGTATAAGAAAATGGCTGTAATTATCCACAGTTATCTGTGTGGATGCTCTAATTGTACAAATGCAGCAGATCAAAGCAATGTGCAAAATTCAATATGAATATTATAATGTAAAAAAATTAATTCATTAGAATTTTAAAACAAACACTGCAGACAAGACAAAAGAAAGTATTTTGTGGATTTCTAACAACCAAGCCAACAGGATGATCCAAACTTTGTGTCATTCATTTATGACAATTTGACCATATTTGCTCCTTGTGATGAAGAAGGAACATCTGTATAATTAACACATATTAGTTTTCTAGTAGTGTTTCATTAGTTTCCTATAATGCATACTGTATAAATCCTGCCTTGGTAATGCATAAGGTATAAATAATGCTTCTTAGCAATATTTCCAGGTGTAAAAACCTCTACTGTATGGGAGGAATGTATACAGTAAATTAAGTATTGCATTAACACCAATTTGTTTTCCCAATAGCCTTACAGATATGGAGGAGCTGGTGCAGGACCTAGTCACTGCCTTAGAGCAGACTTCGGAGCAGGCTGAGCTGGATGATCTGTGGCAGGAAATGGTGCTCAGGCCACTGCAGCACAGGCGCCAGGTTCGCAGACGGAGGGGCCGCAAACGACGCTGTGATTTCGAGCAAAGCCTCTGCCTCAGCGAAGCATCCGAGTCCAGCCTGGATGAAGCCTTTGCAAGAGACCAGAGACACGGCGCTGTAGGAGCTGTGGCCATAGCGGCAGGTCCTATGCTAGCCGCTAACCACAGTGATTCCGACGACACGCTGATAGTCAAGCGCTGGACTCCGTCAACATTGTCCTTCCGAACCAGACAGCATTCCTGGCCAGAGTCTGACTCGTTCACAGAGAACACACCAGGAAGGCCCTTGCGCAGACGCCGCAAAGTGAAACGCATGCCACCAAACGTAAATGTCAACATGCAGCAGAGATTTAGAGTGTGTGGGTTGGAGAGAGGTGAACAAGCCCATCGTCAGTGTCATCACCATCATCATCACCATCATTATCATCATCATCATCATCATCACCACCAGAGGTCCTATAAGAAGCAGAGGCTGAGCCGACTGAAAAAACGCTCCGGGAGCTGGTCTAAACAGGATGGTGGCTCCGTGGGGGCTGGAGTGGGAGGCCTGTCTCAGGAATGCTGGAAAGACAAGATCCTGCGCCAGGCCAAGGAGAAGAAAGACGCGTCTGATGAGAACATGTCAGAATGGTATTTTTTCAAAATATTAAAAAATTCTAATTAAATTAAAAAAAAAAAAAACGTGAACATCCCTACAGTACATACATTGAAGCAAAGTACATGAACAAATATTATAGCATAATCTACAGAACGGTGACCCTGACCATGATAAAGCCGTTACTGAAGATGAAGGGATAAATGAATGAATCTAAAATGTATTAGTAAGTGCAGTTAGAAGTACAAAAGCATAATCAACAGTTTTAAGAGCAAACTGTTCTTCATCCAGTGGATAATTTTTTAAGGAAAATCTTTGGAAATTTGGGAATCTGCCCCAGTCTCTATAATGACGCAAACGGCATTTGAAAAAAAAAAAAAAACAATTGAGAGAAATCTGATATAAAACCTTATAGTGAGTTTTTGCACACTATTTTGTTTTGTTGAGACTCATTTTATACAGAAGAATTTTTTCCCCCCCGCTCATTCATTTTAGTGATTAAGCTTGATAACAACTCTGGCAGCGACCGTAAAAGGGAAGACATTTTAAACAATCTAGAAGGTCCCGTAAATCTCACTGTCAATACTCAGTGTGGCCTCATCGCACCGTAATTCATACAAACATCAATTCATCAACTTGATAGGCTTTAAAAATTGAAGGCCATAAGGCATGTAGTCCTCTGTTGCTGTGGCGCTCAGTCCAGGGACTTTTCTGCTGCTTGTTGCCTCTAAGCTACAATTAGCTTAGGATGCCTCTTTTCTAAAATGACAAATAAGATATTTGATATTTTATTGATCAGTGAGAAATGAAGTTTTAATAGAATCCTAGTTAATTAAGTTTGAGGTGAAGCTTATAGCCGAGCATCGCACCTCCCGCCTGCAGTCGAGAGGACGATGTGTATCACACAAATGTCTGACGATTGACTTTGACTCAGTGAATTACTCCAGTGTCAATGGAGACCCTCAATTTACTTAACTCGCTCTGTTCGAAACTTCAGCTCGTTCTGTCCCTGAAGCAGTGACGTGTGATACAGTATCATGTCTGGGTGCATTAAAAAAAAAATATATATATATATATATTTTTTTTTTACTTATTTTTACATGAATGTACTTTTATGCAACATTAGCACATATATCTCTCTGCTAAATTCTCCTTCTATTTCAATGCGTCTGGTGTTCGTCCTCAGATCCATGATGATGTAATTATCTGTGAGTTGGTTTAAAGGAGAGTGTGAGGTGTCAGCAGCCGCTAATAATGGGCTGACAGCCGGCTTTACATCTTCTACTTTAATTTGTACTGACCCCGCGTGGCCTCTCGATGGTGCTTGTTTTCTTATTTTATGGAGAAATCAATACGCCTCATGACAGAAAACAGCTCCGGAGAAGAAATAAATGGGAACACTGTGTTGCCCTGTCAATCATTTCTGACTTACACTTGTGCCCCTCATGCCTGATGGCTGTGTGCTCAGATTGGATGGGAGTGTTGCAGAGAAGTGTTTTGGTGACGGAATTTAAAGCTAAGCCTGTCTGAATCACAGTCAGAACTGGACGAGGATGGATGTTTGGAAAGTCACAGGGCAGAGGTTCAGCAGGATAGCCAATACACGTTAAAATGCAAATAGCGGATCTACCCGTAGGGTCATCTCACACACACACACACACACACACACACACTGCTAGGCCAGATGTTAGTTTAAAGCATGTGGTGTATGTGAGTTACAGCTCATCTTCCCTCTTGGCCCAAGCACACAGACATTGTCCCGACTTTCCTTAAACCAATCCAAGTGTGCGTGAAGCAGCTGTTGGCAGCTCCAGCTGGGTCGTACAACCTTGATTAGACCGGATTTGGGCCCAATGCGTGTCGCACCACCTGGTGTTCATTCTGGCCTGGCTGGGACGCCTCACCTGTGGGCACACACCCTCAGTGGCACTGAATCTCCAGCACAGTGGGAGCCTGCCTTAATTTAGAAGAACCAGCCAACTCTGAATCAGCTTCTTTTTCTGCGAAATTAAATAATTTTCCTCATTAATGCATGTGTTTGTGTGCCAGGCACTGGTGCCCGGTGTTGCTAGAATGGGCTGTACGTATATCCATTTAGACCCCTGAAAAGGATAAAGTGATTAGAAAATACATCCAAAATATATCCACGCAGTACGGTGGTGTATTAGTTAGCATCGTTGCCTCGCACATCCAGGGTTGAGGTTTTGAGTCCTGCCTTGTTCTCCCTGGACTTTGTACTGGGTGGGTTTCCACAGGGTACTCCGGTTTCCTCCCACAGTCCAAAGACCTGCAGATCCGGCTAATTGGGGTTTCCAAATTGCCCTGTAGTCAATGAGTGAGGGAGTGAGTGTGTGTGCTTCCAGGCCGTGTCCCGCTTTGTGCCCTGAGTCCCCTGGGATAGGCTCCAGGCCTCCAGCGACCCTATATAAGATATGCGGGACAGAAAGTGAATGATGTGTCGGACTTCCTTTAAATAAGGCATTTTGAAAACTGCAACGTTTTTGATAGAATGGGAAGCCATACAATTATATGATCCCAAGACACGTCTTCAGTGTTTAGTTTTTTGTTTGTCTGTTTTTTGTTTTCTTGATGTCCGCGCTATATTTGGTGGCAACCATGCGGTTATTAAAGATGAGACACAGTGACTCAGATTTCCCAACCACTGAAAACCGATTCTGGTTTTCAGTTTGAAGATGATGGACTGGTCTGATGTTTTTGTTTATTTATTTATTTATTTATAAGGGTTTCTTTTTGGTCATTTTGCTTAGGAAAGAAATCCTGAAATTAAAATTAAAGGTTAAAAAAATGATTTATTCAATTGATTATTTTATTTATGTTCATTAAGTTCAACGTTAGTAACGTGGTGTTATTAACTCTCTGCTCTGTTGCTGCTTCCACTTGTCATTACTTTGGTAATTTAGATTTTGAAAAGTAGGCAAGGAGTTTAGGATTGTATTCCAACTTGCCCAAGTTCGTTTTCACAAATCCCTGAGACTAATCCAATTATCAATGCTGAGGGAGGCTGGAAGACCCTTTTAATCAGACACTTCTAGAAGAGGGCATGGTGTCGGAACGGCTCTGTGTGTAATCAGCGAGACACCCCTCTTAGTTTTCCGTCTTTGTTCCGGAGTGCAGAAAAGCCAGTGCTGAGCGACTTGCCAGTGCACGGTAATCTCACCCCAAACTGGCCTGTTGGTCACAAGAGAGTGGGATTATATCCTATTGATTCCACCCTGTCTCAGAAGTGTGTTTTGGGCTCACCCAGGATGTATGTAGACAAGAAGGGGAAGAGATTAACTCGTTTACCGCCAGTGAGACGTCTTGCTAGAGGTCCGGGGCTGCGTGCAGGCATTCCGATGATGAATCAAACGTCGGTACGAGCGTTGTTTTGAGCATGTATTATTCATCTTTGTATTTGTTCATGCATAGTCCTGCTTAACACCAGGCAAGACAGAGACAGATAAACTCGGTTGAAAAGTTCTCCTACTGAAGGTCATGTCAGAGGGAAGGGAGGCTCCTACGCGCGGAAAGAAAAATGTTATTTTCAATAATGCATGGCATTAATTAGCTACTACTTAATGGAAACCGTTTCATATTGGCAGCAAGCCTCTCAAGGCAACATCACATTACACCTTTAATAATGTTTAATACTTAATGCGCAGTCCTAATTAATTGTTTATATTGTACCTATCATTCTTCTTCAAAATGAGCACACTTCTTCCTCTTCTCTGACATTCAAGCACGTCGACAGAGATTCGATTTCACTTCAATTTCTAAAGATATACCTTGTCATTAAATGTGCTTGTGCCTGAAACAGTTTGATTTCTCGCATCAGCTGTTAATCACCCGTGAACTCGGATTAAAACCGTAAACGATCTGTAGTAGACAGCCGAGAAGCTGTTTTATTTTACATTTTCAAACTTGAAGTCACCTGACTACTCACTTCCTCATAAATGAAGCACTGTTATGAATTAATTAAAAACAGCCTCTGTAATGCAATACGCGTTCCTGGGTGTGACCAGACCAGCACTCTGCCGTGAAGAAAGCAGTTGTTCTTTATGCTGCTCTCTTCAAAGGGCGATTAACTCTCATTATGAATCTCGCAATGCCAGGATGAGCAGTAGCCATCTTCCTCCTGCTGATATGTAAGCACTGCAGCGATGCTCAGCCTCTCTTCCAGAGGCAAACAATCATCTGAGCAGTGTGTGTGTGTGTGTGTGTGTGTGTGTGTGTGTGTGTGTGTGTGTGTGTGTGTGTGTGTGTGTGTGGCCATGCACATGCACATGTGTGTACTTATCCAGGAGTGCTGTGCTAAGCCTGCGTTATCCCCCTGAGACTATGACCCCCCTCCCACATCTGCTTTCTGGGTGTGTGAGGGTGCGGCAGCGTGGAGGCCATCTGCTTCTAGTGATGCATGGTGTGCTGGTACACTGGGCCGCCCGGCGCCCAATATGGTGAAGTCCTGCATCAGCAAGTGTGTGACCCACACCAACCTCTCTCCTCGTGGTCAAGGTCATCTCTGATCAGCACGTGGCAAACCGCGGAGCAGATGTGTCCGTCAGCTCCTTCCAGCGCTGTGTCTCGGATGATATGAAGTGATTGACAAACGGTCTCGAGTATTGGATTATAGGGACGGAATCTGAATATTTATCCTTATCTTACACGTTTTGATATAGACATGTATCATTGGTGGTGGTGGTGATGGAAATCTCGATCTGGTATTTTTTGATGGAGAAAATGCATTATATGGAAAATTATATAAAAAGTACATCAACTCTATATTTATTTCAGCATTTTTTCATCCTCTTAGATTTTTCTCTCTGTAGCTATGGGTATAACTAGAAAAACTTTAAGCAGTTGGCACAATCACATAAAAGCATATATCCTTCTACACTATATATACTGTATGTCACTGATTTATTATGGCATATCTTTTCTTTTTAAAATACCTACATTCAAGTTTCCAGGTGGCACAATGTTGCAGTGTCGCATTGCATCTCCAGGGTCGAGGGTTCAATCCCTACCTCGGGCCTGTGTGCATGGAGTTCGCCTGTTCTCCCCGTCGTTGGAGGGTTTCCACAGTGTACTCCGGTTTCCTCCCACAGTCCAAAGATGTGCAGATTAGGTTAATTGGTGTTCCCAAATTGCCTGTAGTGTGTGTGTGATGGATTGGCATCCTGTGCAGGGTGTACCTTGCCTTGTATCAAGTCTCCTGATGGGACTGAATAGGATAAGCAGTCTAGAAAATTAATAGTTTATTTCTAAATAGTTAATTAAGTTTCCATTTCTGTTAAACAATAGAAATAAAAGTATTTACTCTAAAATAACATGAAAAGTATGAAAATTTGAGTTTGGAAGTTTAATAGGCAGTCAGTCAGTCATCTTCTATACCGCTTAATCCTGCATTCAGGGCCGCGGGGGGCCTGGAGCCTATCCCAGGAGGCTTAGGGCACAAGGCGGGGTACACCCTGGACAGGGTGCCAATCCATC
>JAQQZT010000005.1:10162457-10176459 GCA_030068275.1 Clarias platycephalus | reverse complement strand
GGAAACCCACCAAGCACGGGGAGAACATGCAAACTCCATGCACACAGAGACGGGAATCGAGCCTGGCCGGGAATCGATCCCGGACCCCTGGAGGTGCAAGGCGACAGTGCTAACCACTACACCACCGTGCCGCCGTTTAATAGGCACAAGATTAAAAAAAAAAAAAATCCAACATGTCTTTGGGAAGAAACCTACCAAGCACAGGGAGAACATGCAAACTCCATGCACACAGAGATGGGGATCGAGCCTGGCCGGGAATCGAACCCGGACCCTTGAGGTGCAAGGCGACAGTGGTAACCACTACACCACCGTGCTGCCTTGATTATGAATTAAAGCTACTTAAAAACAACTTAAACAGTCCAACAACATTAGGAAGCGTTTAGTTTTTGCCTGAGTAATGCTGCCGTTCAGCTCCGAGTGTGTCACCCTACATTTCTAGCCGTTACTCCCACTGTGAACACTCTGACCACAACAAAGCTTAATGAATGTTTGAAGGAATATGATTCTTGTTGTAGCTTTAAGATGTCTTTCATTATAGTATATGACAACAGCAATATAATTCTCTGATCACTGCCACTGCTCGGTTCAGTGTCAGTAGTCTGTGGTTGGAACGAATCTGTTTCAGGTTTCTGCTGTGAGCCGTTGCTCCAGGCCTCAGTGTCGCTACGAGCAGATGTCGTCCAGTTGTTCCATGAGTCAGAGTCCT
Source organism: Clarias platycephalus (assembly GCA_030068275.1). NCBI lineage: Eukaryota > Metazoa > Chordata > Actinopteri > Siluriformes > Clariidae > Clarias > Clarias platycephalus. The sequence goes on along the minus strand of JAQQZT010000005.1, from coordinate 10,175,753 downwards.
GATGCCCGAGGTCTATTCTGTGCATGAGCACTTCTCAGCAGACGGACAAGGCAGGAGGGGGGAAAAAAAAAATCTGGCGCATTGCTGTCATCCTCGGAAAGCGCTGAGCAGATTAGATTGGAGTTGACAGGGAGGGATATTCAATTAGATTGGGCATGTCACTCAAGAGCTTCGATCCGCATCTGTACCTGCCCCTCCCCGGCGTCTTTGCGTTTTTTTTTTTTTTTTGATCTCCAAAGCAAAGACCTTGTCTGCTACGTTTGATCTGATTCCACTTACATGCAGTATCTTTTCCAGTAATTGTTTAAGACACTTTTAAACATCTACGCTAATCTAAAATCCTGGAAGATGTTTTGTCAGTGTGTGTGTGTATAGTTTAAGGGATATGTTCATCAACAGTGAGTAAAAATGATAATCCTGGTTTTTAAACTTATGTTTAGATGATAATCCCTGATCTTTGTTTTCCTGTAGTGAGACGAGCAGCGTGTGCAGCAGTGACCCTGGGCTTTTCACCAATGATGAGGGAAGGCAAGGTAGGAAGTTTGTGAAATTTTTGTTTTGTGTACAGTATCATGGCATGAATGTAAAAATGACTTGTAATCTATAGTTCGTGAGTTGTAATTTGGTAAGTTGCATTATTGGTAAGTGGTAATAACAATAACTGACGTGATGCAAAAAAAATAATTTAATGAAAAGAATTAATGAATCAACCAACACTTACAGTATTGCTTACTGGGATTATTTTAGTTTTTAAACACATTATGATGGGAATGTGTGTGAACGTGTACAGCCAAAACATGAGATTTGGTACAAAAAAGTGACTCACCTAGGTGAAGAAGTAAATGTTCAGAAAGGATATTATAACACCACATTTCATAATACTTAATGCTTCTTATCTTTTGATTTGTTCTTCTTTTTTTTCTTTTTTTTTGTAAATATGCATACACATTTGCTCAATACAATTTCATGCCCTTCTATGTAGTGTAACATTTTGAATTAAAAGCTTAAATAATGTTTATTGTCATTCAGGTCAAACTTTTTTGTACTTTTTCACATAAAAAGACATAAACCTGAAAAAGTGTAAAAAAAAAAAAAAATTAAGATATCGCAAGATGAATTTGACATGGTTACGGACTGTATACATTTGTAATTAAAAAAAAATTTTTTTGCACTGAATGCTTTCATTTAAGCAACAATTTATACAGGTCATATGCTTCTAGAAGCTTAAACCAATTTTAGTACCAATACTCATAAAGACATTATAATGCTGAAAAATGGCCATTTTTGGGGCACATATAAAATCATCTCTCCAAAACAGCTGAAGTTAGCAAACCAGATTGGTCACTTCTATGTTGCATTAACTTCAGAAGTAGCATCTTTGGCACACACATTTTTTGTATTATACTGTATGTACAGTATAACATAGAAAAATTAATTCAGCACCAATACTGTGTTTTGGTCGATAGTGTTTCAAATCAGGAAATACCTCAACCTTGGCCAAAAAACAAGCCGTGCACGGAGATCTGAATTATTACCACACTGATCGCACCAGAAAATGTTCTTTACCATAACACGGAAAAAAACAAACTGGATAATGTGGCTGTGTAGCCTGATTGCTGTGGGTGGCACTCACCGCGTGCCCATGCGGTTCTAATGAGAGGTTGTCATGTAGTGCTAATGAGCGCTGAAGGCTTTGCTAATCTCATTAGATGTGGAGGTGCTAGGCATCCTCTGATTTAACAGTTGTCACTACACCTTGACTGTGAGAGGCATGGCCTTGCTGTGTAGCTGACTGACAGGTCCATAGAGACCACTATGTCTTAGAATGTGTGGGCGCGTGCGTGTGTGTGTGTGTGTGTGTGTGTGTGTCTGTATGAGGTGGTGTACCCTTTGCACCTCAGTTATGAATAGGATTTCAACTAAGCCCCCGGTCGACCCAGAAGTAGCACAGAGGTTGCACTTCACTTAACATCATTTGACACACAGGGCACATGAAGCTGTAATTGAAATTTTATGATTCTCCCGAAATTATTTGCTTGCTAGAAACATCGAGTCGCATAATTGAAATAATTGCAGGCGGGCGAGGAATCGAGAAACATCATAGCACATTCATATTGAGACTGATGTTTGTATGAAGTAAACACCACATTCTCTTCCAAACAGCGTATTTTTATTGTAAAATCTGATTAATCAAAAGGGTTTTGATTCAACTTTTATACCGGCAGCTCTTACAGTAAGAGTTTATACTGTATTTAATGCTCTCCTTCTAATATGTTATCATTTCTTAAGTGTCGGCTCATTTATAAGGACTGGTCTATAACCGAAAAACGAATAACAAATGGATTATGAGTATCGCGTTATTAAAGGAAGAAACATTGACAGTCATTGATATGGTTAAGCTTTTTATAAGCATTTATGGACCATGTCTCCATTATCAGAGCTTTGTAACGCTCGGCTATAGAGCAGGTTTTCCGCCATGGGAATGTGTAAGGATTTCTCTGAAACTGCATTTTTTTTATATTAACTATAAAAGGAAGTGAGGACATGGCTTTTTATAGCTGAGATATAAGAGTGATAAAATGAGCCAAAGTGCAAACTAACTCTATAAGTTAATACAGTAAATCCATAAATGCATGCATAAAATAAAATCTTGTTGTTTACTTTCCTATAACACCACACACTGCCGTTTTTGGGAGATTCACACCTGCCAATAGTCAATGATTGATTAAAAAAAAAATGTTTTTAATCCTATTATTTAGGTATCACTGATTAAGAATTTCAATTGTTTGCTCAAGCTTAATCTTTTGTTCTGCAGGTGATGATGAGCAGAGCGACTGGTTCTTTGAAGGGGAATGTGCATCAGGCATTGGTGTTCAGGGCCTGATCTCCAGCAGAGAGTCAGAAACAGCCCCCAGACCTGCAGCACTCGAGAAACATCACTCGGCTACATTCCTCCACCCCAGCCAACCCAGTCCGAGAGGTATAGGATTGGATAAAGGATTGGATCACTTTTGTATTTGCTTTATAATGTGTACAGTAGCTGGCAGATTAGATCATGAACAAACATAATCAACAAACAGATGTAATACCTAAGAGCAGTTTCTTGCTTACGGTCTGCAAAACTCTAGAGATTCTTACTGTATGAACGCAAGGTCGTAATGGTGTAACAATATATTTGGAGTTTTTCTAAACGAATCATTTTTAGTAATAAGGAACAGTGATGCCATGGTTATTATCAGGGTTGAGGATTCCGCATGGGGCCCCCTTGTGGTCTGCAGGTTTGACAAGGGTGAGGGGGTGAAGGAATCAAGTAAAGTTCCCAAAGGTTAGGAAACACTTTTATAAGAGCGATCTAATATGGCAGATGATTTTGTGCATGCACTTACAGTACAGTATGTGCTATGGAAAATAATGTGATTTCCTGATAGATGTGAGTATTTGATATGCACTTACTGCGTAAATTATTAGTATTAGTATGAAAAGAGATATAAAATATAAAAAGAATAATAAAAAACTACGAGTTACTGTAGGATGCTTATAGAATCTTCCTATAACAGCAAGCCACCCACAATTAGCCAATGCAAACAATTTTTTTCACGCTGGATGTTGCTTCAGATCAAATTACAAGCGGGAGCTTGGAAAAAAACGATTTCTCGGTTTGTTGTTGCTTTTTTCAATTATTTTGAAGAAAATGCCGCATTCCTTCTTTTTCCAAACAACTCATCATTATTCATTACCAACCACGCTGCAGACAATAGCACCTCTTATTTTTAAATACTCTATACAATGGTAATAGATTTTACGATGGAGCATATAAGGTTAGCATAGCTACTGTATCTACAGTACCACTCTTTCTCTCTGCGTCTCTTCTCCCATGCCTCCCTTTCTGTCCGAGCATCATCACTCTGTGTGTGTGTGTGTGTGTGAGTTTCAGGTTGTCATGCTCGTATAAACCGTTTGCCAGGTGTGACTGCGTGCTGCATTAGAAAAGGCAGAAGGAGATTGCCTGCCAAGGTGAACTCGCATATTATAAACATTATACAAGACCTGCAGTACACATTACTTTTACAGCATGTTAATAAATCCTGACAGCGTCTTGTGGGTCTGAGGTATTGCCATGTTACAATCTTTTTTTTTTCCTTTTTTTTTTTGTGCCTGTCTTTTGGGTGTGTTGCAGGATAACAATATTGCTGCTTGTGTAGACAAACTGAGGAACTACTCACATGATTCCTGTCACAGAGAGTAAGACTTTACATTAACGCCTTCATTATTTAATCAACCTATTTATTAGTTTTAAAGAAAAATGATGATAATTCATATTTTCAGGTTTTGGCTGCCCCCCTATGGGAAGCGAGATAGAAGACAGGTATGAATGAAGCTCTTTAGTTTGTTCTGTGGTTTGTTTTTAAGTTGCTGTGCATTTACAATAATATTCTTTCTTTCTTTCTTTTATTTCATTTAATTTTCTTCAAACCTTTCCTTCAAACCTTTATTTCTAGTTGAAACCTTTGTGTTCACTGTCCATGTATCCTATTGGTATGGGTCCAGATGCCTCCCATTCGAGATGCTCCATATCAGATTGTAAGAACAGGTGAGAGTTTGTCTGCTTTTCTAGATTTTATTTCCTAAGCAAAACAAAAATATCACGTTCATAAACTGATTTCATATTCCAATTTTTTATTTTTTATTTTTAAAGCCATGCTTTTCTGTAAAAACGATCTTCGTCGTTACCAGAAAACCGCCAGGTTGACTTTTATTAGCGCTTTTGTCCTGTCAGAGTAAAATAACTGCGCTTTGCTTTCTGTCATTCTGTTTACACGCACTAAACACTCTTCTAAATTATCATTGAGCCAAGTGACAAGGTGAAACGCTATTGTATTTATGCCACTCAGTTCGGCAAAACCTCCCCTCACTGTAGGCAGGATTGAGTTGCTTACGGAATGTATAAAAAGATTTTTTCTCGTGTCTCCTGGGTACATGGGACGCAGCATCGAGCAGATCTGCTGTCAAAGCTCAATATATTGATGGAGCAGTTTTAGTTAACTTCTCCAAATGAACCGCGTATAAAAGCCGAGCAGTACAAGGGTTAACAGATTTGACCTGCGTGAAAGTTTTGCGCCAGGGTCAGTGTGTTTTTGATGTGCATAAAATCACTACAATGGACAGGTCCCTCTGGACCGCAGCTGAAGCCGTGACCTTTGTGATCTACAGACTTGATGTGTATGAAGGGGTATCTGCTTTGACAATGTTTTGTGACTTTGCGTAAAATATAAAGTGCATGTTCGGCAAAATTATTTTATCAAGTTGTGAAATATATGCGCAGTTAAGGCGGAGGTAGGAATATCAGGAATAGGGAACTAGGCAGCCAGTTTAGATATGGAGAAAAAAAAAAAAAAAAAAGAAATCCCATATATTTATTTATTTTTGCTGCTCTTATGGTATGTCAAAGGGGAGGCACGCTTAGAGGTAAATACGGGCTCTGAGGGATCTGCGTATTTATTTAGAGTTTAATTGCCTGAAGAGCATTCAACTTCACTGCATTATGCCTTTGGTGCCTATTTATGGTGCATTCTTAATTCTCTCCCTCGTGCTCTCTCTCTTTCTCTGTCCCTCTCTCTCTCTCTCTCTTGGGCCACTCTAGAAAGCTTTCCTTCTATCCTTGATGAGGGGCAGAAACACAACGGCAATAAAGCAGCCACTCTTCTTAGCGCTGTCTTTCATACTCATCGCCTTTCTTCTCCACCTGAAAGGTTTCTTCAGATTGGAGTTTGAAGCATGAATACTAATTTATGTCTATTAAAAGGCCTTGGTATCTTTGCCATGCTCTCATTTGAATGCTGTACACATGGGACGCCTCTTAATTCCTTTAAAGAAGAATTCCAGATCCCCTTTACTTCAAAAAGTATAAATCATACTCCCAAATGAATGAGGAAGAGGGGAGGTTGATGCCGGGTATCTCTGATGTGCCCTGTCTGTTACTAGCAGACGCATTGAGCTCCCGAAGCTGCTGGGTTCTGGCCTGTGCGGGGAAGACATGTCTGTCCTCCTGACCCAGGCCTCCAGCAAAGCTTCAGGCCGATGGTGCGTACGGCTGACCTCATCTATGCAATCACAATATAATATTATAGAAACAGGAGCAGGAACAAATCGTTTCCATGTTGCTACTTAATAAAAGTATTAGTTTGTTAAGTAAAGAATAAAAAAAATGGAAAGACATAATGATCATCGACATAGAGGTGTAATGAGGCTGATGCAAAGCATCAGTTTATCACTTATTGTTATAACAGTCATTACCTCACCAGCTTTTTTTTTCTTAATTAATGCGGAAAAAAAATTATATCCTTTTGTGTTATCAAGAAACCATATAGCTAAAGAATTTCCCAAGCGTAAAAAGTTAAAACTTTTTTTTGCTAAATGAACATCTCCTCATAAAATAAAATAAAATAAATAATAATATAATTTCAATAATGATCTGTCATTACCAAAACTTAATGTCTTAGCACGTCCTCTACGGACATTATGACAGTACTTTTTTTTTTTTGTTGGCCAGTGCAAGGCTGGTGCTTTTGTAGAAGGACACAACACTTTTACTGATTTATTCATTTACATTTTTTCTGGGATAACTTTTTAATAATCTCAGGGATTTTTTATTTATTTAAATGTACAGTAATTATGCATTATTAAAGTTCTTATTTTCGACCTTTGTAAACAATATCACTTAATCCTAATTATCCAAAGCAATCGGATGTTTATTTATTTCTAATTTTAGTATGCTTATATGATATTCTTTCAGCATGATAAGCTCTCCCAGATTGTTCTGTATTGGTGAGCTCCAGCTTATACAATACATCTCTCTGTAATACCTCATGCTGTCATGAAATGTTAAAATGCATAACTGCATCACACCTGTTTCTGGACCATGCAGGTTTTCTCGATAGACTTTATTTCTAAATGACATTCGGCGCCAAAAAATAAATCATAGTCCTCTACCACTCCTATCGCCTGCTTTTCATTTTAATTGTGAGATCTTGATGTCAGCAGTTAGTATATTGGTGTGAGTGGCCTATTGATTATTGATTTGCTACCATTGAGTGCAATCCCAGGAGACCCTAATCCTTTTTGATTCATTTGAATACCTCTATTCATCTTGAGATCCTCCTCACACCTGCAGTGGCCTATAGCTTAATGAAAATAGATGGTGAGCCAGCAGCTAGCTGTAGCTCTCTTGTCTTTTTGATTTATTATTTTTAATTGATATATCTGCTTCGGAAGTTTGCGCATGCGGATGATAATTGACCCTGGTGTCAGTGTGGTTTTACGCTGTGCCTAAGGGACCAGCGAGCACTAAAAATGTTTTTTTTTTTTTTTTAGTCCACATTTTTCTTTTGGTAATCATAACACTTTTTTTTTTTTCTTTATTAGCCAGTGTTTGAGGACTACATGGCTATGGCTAAACTTTACATTCGATAACCCCTTTAATGATTTTTGTCCTCCAGATATTATTAGTCCATCAAATAAAAACTTTCTCCCTCACACTGAAAGCATCTGATTAAAAGCCTTTTGTTTCATGAGACACATTTATCAGATACATGCACAACCTATTCATTTTGTAATGAACTTTTATAACACTCATGTGCTGTAAGTGACATTATTGAACCCTACACTAAAGACCATCAAGCTGCACTCTGTATTATAGATGTTGGACGTCAATCTAAAGTTTATATAGAAACTTATAAACCTGGATTCAAAGTATTTTTGTTTACTCTTTAAAAGTTGGAAGATATTACAGAGGATCTGGAACCAATGTAGAAGTGAAGTGGAGCCGTGCGAGCTTCTCCGGGCCTGATCTGTCTCTAACTGAGAGAGATCATGACAGGCAGAGAGAAACGAGGGAGAGAGACGGAGGGCCATACCCCATGTGAATTAGACACAAACGCATCTGGGTATTACATTTAATACTGGCCGTGGCAGCAGCGGGTGAAATAATGTGGTGTTTAAGCGCTCATTGATTTTGGAATTAAAAAGTTAGTTTGCAAAGATTTACTGTGGGGAGTTCAATGGCTGAGCTCTTTATCAGTGCAGCAAATGGCTGGTTATACGCTGTCCGACAGAGCTACGATTGAGGGATCGATAGACGCGTGATTTACTAACTGGGCTACAGCTAATCAATAAGTATAAAAGTAAATGAAATATGCATTACAGAGATTTTATTAGAGGGAGGTAGCAGGCGGAGAATACCGGTCAAGCCATTTATTTTTATACCTATTGATTAAACAACATAGAGACTTCGCTCATGCTCTCGCCCCCGCTTCTTTCCCTCTGCTCAGGTAGTGTGGGTATCATGTGATTTATGGCTTTTGAGGTCAGGGAATGCACTGGCAGTTAAAAGGTCCCTATCTCAGCACGTGTGAGGTGAGGGGTTTATACAGTACGGCTGCCAGACATGAGCTGCACTCTGGCTGGTATCACACCACCATTGTTTTACACATGAGCCGCTGTACATGAAACCCCCTGGCTCTGACTGTCTATATCTCTAACAGTGTTTGTGAGAATGCGGCGATTTCACAAATAAAAATATATATCTTGTGTGCTTTTCCTCGAACTGTACTACACACACACACAGATCAGCTCTTAAAGCATAAGTCCCTTCCCCCTCGGCAGCGGAGAGGACCTTGACCTTAACTTTACATCGCGGTAGACACAGGGGGTCTGCAGCCAGGGTAATTTGTTTATCTGTACCCAGCAGCGACAGAGACACACGGCCCGAGCACCTCCTTTCCCTCCACTGATATTTCTGTTAAAAATCCTGCACTACATCTTACTCTTCCCCGCCTTGAACTGCTGCAGTCTCCAGGCTGTTTTTCATTCTTACAATCTGAAGTTGCCTTCTAAATAGATCATTTCAATATATTTGCTATTTTGAAAACAGCCACCAGCTAATTCTGAGAGTTTTGTTTCAGTTACCATTATGTGCTAAGTGAGATTGTGGCTTGTATTTAATTACCAAATTATTTTAATATGTCCACTTGATTAGTTAGAAAAGATAATATTTTGGTGTTTCTTTTTCAGTAGACAGCGTAGTGCACAACTGGGACTGCTGTGTGGCGGAGACATCAAGAGGAGGAGGAAAACTGTAGCAGTTCCCAATGCTACTTCAGGTATGGTTCATCGTCAGGTCTAGAATGCTAGCAAGCGTTAGAAAGGTACAGGAAAAATGAATATGTTATATTTTAAAACATTTACAGCATTTGGCAGATGCCCTTATCTAGAGCGACTTACATTTTTATCTCATTATACAACAGTTGAGGGTTAAGGGCCTTACTCAAGGGCCCAACAGGGACGACTTGGTGGTTGTGGGATTTGAACCTGGGACCTTCGGAAACCGTGGTCCAATGCCTTAACCACTCATGTATACACTAAATACAAGTTATTTGGGGCTGATTCTAAAAGGCTACTTCTGTCGATCCCAAAGAAAAGTTGTTAGGTCTGTTTTTTTTTTATCTTTTACGGTTAGTGTTGGTGACATCTTGGGTTTTAAATAAAAGAAAATTATGACATCACACAATAAGAAAAATGCAATATTTTTGCTTTTTATTTCAACTTCAGCTTTTTTCTCTGGGGTCGACTGAAGTCATTAGTCCCTCAGAATCAGCCCTGAATAATTGTTGCACCAAAGGAGGAAAAAAATCTCTATATGTAACATCAGTACTGATACATTAAGAAATGTTCAACATTCTTGTATTAAGCGTATCTTTTAGTTTGAGCATTTGCCTGTGGATCCAGACTTGTGGATCACCCTGTATATAGAATTTTAGGACTGTATCAGACAAATCTTTTTTTCTTTTAATGAGTATTAGTGGTTGGTATTACGGAATTTGAATGACTAAGTATTTGTGGACATTTTTCCATTAAAGTAACCAATTGTAAACTTATCAAATTATAGTACTACTGTATGAACCAAATATTTGCATTTGCTACAGGGATCGTAGCAAATGCTAAGAAAATTAATTATACTAAAAAAAAGTTATGACTTTAATTTTATGATACCTGAGCAGTAAAGAATCTTAAATCCCTAGTTCCTCATTTAAACAGTTCTGTTGGAATATTAATCTTTTCACTTGACAGTTGACAAGTCAGGACTTGAAGGTTAAAGGTTGAGAGAAACCTTTATATTTAACAAGGAATCAATGTCAGATAGATTTTTGTAAGTCTGAAAATGGTTCTCAGAGCCGCCTGTTCTGATTATTATTCTGAAACTATCAAGGACAGTAATAACAATGTAGTCAAATGCAGTATAGGTCACTCACTTTGCCATTTTGCTAGCTTACATGACAAGGATGTCCTGTGGGTACAGCTGATATAATTAATATGATAACTGTCCAGAGCTGCATATACTGTTTAATAATTTTAATCATTTAAATAAAATACACTGTGACCCTCTCTTTCTTTGATTATTTATTAAAGTGAAGTTATGTTTTAATTGCTTTGCTTTTTATCAAGCAGATAACAATTATTTAAAATGATTCAAGTGCTAGTCATGTGTCTTTTTGGTTGACAGAATGTCTTGCGAACTGTGTGACGTGTTAATCTGAAACATCAGGTAGAAGTTCAGAAGACTGCTGTATATGAACCCATATATATAGATTAAATCAAAATAATTTTTTTTCAGTAGCATACAGGTATCCATTCCCAGGTATAAATAGATGTACTGTTAGTTTATTTAGATTTTCAGTTTATTTAGAAGTTTTTCAGTGTTCATTTAACTGAAGCCTAATATTCAGTTGCTGCTCATTTGCAAACTAAGATTTAAATTAAGATTAAGATCTTAGTAAAGGTGTATCTCAAGGCCTTGAACTAGGACCGTTTTAATTTATTTTGTAAAAGCATATTAATTATGCTAAGAATGCAGTCTGCAAAATGCAATTTTATTGCTCAACACAAAACTACAGTTGATGCATTATTTAAGAAAAGCTCATTACAAATAGTAGCGCAGGACTAAAATGCTAAAAGACACACTTTAATATTTTAAATAATACACAACCCAAATGTAGTCATGCTTTTAAATTCCAAAGGAGCTTGAATACAGTAGATTTAGTTTTTAATTTATGTTATGATCAGTGCTTCTATACCTTGTAGACATTAATTATTTTCTTTTTTTATAAAAAATATTTGTATGATCAAGTCTGAAGAATCCACTGCTCACTATGATTAACCATTATTATTATATATTTCATGTCCATCTCTTAGTAGATTTAATCAATTCAGCAGTTATTTTTGGAAACCCCAGATACATGTGATCAGGGAAATCCTTGACTTTTGTGAGCAGTCCTAGAAAGAGGAAGAAGACGAAAAGAAGTGCGGATTGGAAATGGCGCCATTCATGAGCCTCTCATCCGTTTGGGCCGAGCTGCCTGCCTTTTTTCATTAGACTGATGGTTCCTCGGTTCCACTGCTTCACAGGATTGAAATCTGAATTGGTTTGTCCGCCTCTTCCCCAAAATCTCCTCTGCTTGCGTCTCTTCCCTTGTGCGCTGTTTGTCATTTAAATAACAAATGCGCCCAGTTTTCTGATTTAGTGAGGGGCGCTGGCCTTTGATGTATATTAATATTGCCGCACAGTGCACTGTACCAGAGTCCATCATTCATTTGGATAAAAGAGGTGGAATTTAAAAACAGCCACTGCTGTACAGGGATACAGATTGCATCCATTTATTGCACTGAGTGATGGAATGGCCAGCCATTCTGTCCTTCACCTCCCCACGCTACCATGCCGCTTCCCATAAAACTTAAAAAAGCCTCACCCTTGCCCTTTCATCTTCTCTGTGGGGGGCAGGCAGAAACCGGGTATTCCTCATTGGCCTTGCCTACAAACCTGCAGAAAACCGGATTAACCTCACTCGAAAAGAGTTTAAAAACGTTTAAAGCACCTTCAAGATACTTTTACAAAAAAATCAACAAAATTTCTGATTGATGTGGATTTTTTTTTTTTACATTTTTTATTTTTATTTGTATTACTGCTTTCAAGATGCCTTGTGATCCATCTGAACTCTGAACTAAAGCTTTGAATAGTTTATATATATATATATATATATATATATATGCTTTTATATATATATATATATATATATATATATATAAAAGCATCTATAACGTTAATTGAAAACATTACAATTTATAACTTGATCCATTTTCAGCAGTCATTCTGCTTTTTCTGTTTGTTTACTTATTTTGCAGCTTCTTTTCATATGCCCTTGCTCTGCAGTGTATGTTTATGTCCTGAATGTAGAGTCTGGAGTGGGTCTGTTGTGATTTATCATGCAGTGGGTGTCATCCAATGTCAGTGTCTGTGGCTGCATCTGCTCTGTATAAATCTTTACTTTGGCGTCTCACAGGGCCAGCTCTCTCTCCCTCTCTCTCTGCTTGTATTAGAGTCAGCGAGTGCGGCGCTCGCAAAGATATTGTCTGTTTGATTGTTGAAATGGCAATTACTTTCCTGCTTTTAATTTGTGTTTGTGCTACTCTGCGGATCCCGGCGAGAGATCTAATCAGCCGAGGGCTACAATGTGTGACAGTGTGATTTTCGAGCGTGTGCTAAGCAGTGTTCCTGCGTGACAGGATGAGGTGTCTACCAGGGTTCCTCTGGGTATTGTGCTGCTTGTACCCAGCTGTTGCTCAGGCCTCTCTCTTTACCTCTTTAGCACTTAGCAGACATTGTGTTGAAGCTAGCTGTGAGAGAACTCATCAGACTGTTTGGATTGGACCAGCACTCCACTTTGCAGGTCCAAATTGGCTGCCAGAATCACATCTCACTGTCACTAACCTAACCATACAAGTACACATTTTTCCCAAAGTTCTAAACCAGAAGCAGCACACCATTGCTGTAGGTTTGTTATTATACCGTCTACAACAGAACTGCTGAATTCTCTATTCTGATTCACCAGAAGCTAGAACAGCAGCTCTGACAGTAGTACTATAAGGTAAATGACCGGTTTATTCTAATGTACTCGTTCTGATATATTAGTAGTACAAAAATTATATTGCTACAATTATGTTGCTATAGTAACATAATTTACATGACATTAGTGGTTTCTCAATTTAAATCAATCAATTTATAAATTTTATTTATATAGCGCTTTTAAGAATGGTCATTGTCTCAAAGCAGCTTCACAAAAATGAAAAGAAAATTTGAAAAGAAAATTAATGGAAGTGTGTGTGTGTAAGAAAAATGTGTCTAGATAATAATGAGATTGTCCCTGATGAGCAAGCCAAGGGTGAAGGCGACAGTGGCAAGGAAAA
>JAQQZT010000005.1:10146066-10161744 GCA_030068275.1 Clarias platycephalus | reverse complement strand
GCTGGTAGTAACAGTACATCCTTCTAAACGCAAGCTGAATTGTGAGAGCTGTTGTGTACTGGTTTTTGGGCCAATAAGTAATATCTCTGTCTTATCTAAATTTAGTAAAAGAAAATTATCGGTCATACAATCTTTTATATCATGGACACACTCATTTAGTCTAGACAACGTTTGGTATTTCGTCTGGTTTTGTTGAGATGTATAACTGGGTATCATAAGCATAACAATGGAAACTAATCCCATGTCTTCTAATGATTTTACCCAAGGGAAGCATGTATGTTGAGAACAGCAAAGGTCCTAAAACTGACCCTTGTGGGACCCCATATTTTACTGGCATTACATCAGACAGTTCTCCATTTAGATCTACAAAATGGTATCGATCAGACAGGTATGATCTAAACTATTTTAACGCCTGTCCCTGAATACCTATGTGGTTTTGTAAGCAATCTATGAGAATATTATGATCTATAGTGTCGAATGCAGCACTAGGATCAAGTAAGACTAGTACAGTTTTGAGATGCAGCCTTGGTCCAAAGCTAAAAACAAGTCATTTGCAATTTTAACTAGTGCAGTTTCTGTACTATGATGGGGCCTGAAACCTGAGGATATTGTTTTCCTGCAAGAATGTGCATATTTGAGCTGATACTACCTTTTCTAATATTTTTACTGTATATAAACGGAAGGTTTGAAATCGGTTCGTAAATTTGTTATTTCATTTGGGCCTAAAATGGATTTTTTAAGAAGAGTATCAATACTTGCCAACTTGAAAGGTTTAGGGACGTGACCTAGATATAATGAAGAATTAAAAATGTTTAGAATCGGCTCTCCAACCGTATGCATCACTTTTTTTAAAAATCCGGTTGGGATTGGATCTAACAAGCACGCTGTTGATTTAGTGCTTAAAAAAAGCTAAAGCTAGCTTTCCTCCTCCTTCTGGACCTCAGCAAATACAAACGACTAACTGCTCGCCGTCCTCAAGAAGCAAAATCCCAAGCAAATTTTTTTCATAAATCGCATTATTTGCAATGAATGAGCAGTCACACTAACTCATGATGTATTTTAACCCAGATGGCACGAGCAAAGATGTATTGATAGGCGCATGCATTGGTGTCTCAGAGGACAGATGCATTGACATTAGATTCAGATAAAAGTCACTTGTAATTATGAATATGAATCATCATAACATGCAAATTTGATCTGAACAAAAAATGGTAATTGTGCAATGTGGATTGTAACATAGACTTCATAACAGTGAGATGTAAAGCAGCAAAGTTTTCTGACAGGAAAAAGTTTGCACACTTTTTATTGTATTTTTTTAATTGTATTTTTTATAAAATGCTGTTATAATAGGTGATTTATAACAGGAACTTGTTTTACGTGGATGTTCCATAATTTTGTTTAGGTCTAGTTACATTTTTCAGCCTAAATTCCTTTTTTTTTGTTTATTAGCCCTTGAAATTCAACATGAGCACAAATATATAACCCTATTTGACAGCTCCCATATGCAAAAAGATATTTTTTCCTGTACACCTGTATCCTATATATAAATTTCAGGTACAAACCGATGATATGTACTGTACCTGTGATTTTAGACATCATATGATTATAGTCATAACCTTATAATTAGAACTGAGATTAATCTGACTATATTTAAGCTATTTAACTCAAATTATAAAATAACTCAAGCTAAATACGCAAATTATCTTGTTAATATTCCCGTTTTAATCATCACTTCACATTCTGCTGTAGATCATGCTTAAAATTCATGATTTTATAGTTTGATGTGTCACTAGAGCATCAGGTTGATATCTTAAAAACAGTGAGTCTCATTAACCCACTAGCAAGGGCATACCTTTGTGCTGGAATGCAAAGCACCATGCCAGCTTTCATTTCTATTTTTGGGCTACCATTAGAGAGTGTCATCCTTCTCTCTCTGTCTTTCCTGTGCTGCCCTTTTCTACCTTTCCTCCGTCTGTCTGCTTTTACCCTTCTCTCTCAATCCCCTATCTCCATCTCTTCCTTTCTCTCCCCATCTCTCTCTCTGTCTTTCTCTCTTTCTCTCTTCCTCTCTCCTATGAACACACACATACACACATACACCCATGGTGACAGATCACCTGCGTCTGAGGCCCTGGTGTTCTTGCCCGGCGGTCCGGCCCCCTCTCATTAATGCCCACACTGGTGCTAGGGCCATATGGCAGCGCAAGACAAATAACGCCAGCCCTCAGCCATCACTTCTGCTGACAGAAATGCAGCCCACCGCACTATTTCGCCCTCATCCGCTCCACTCTGCATGCCTCCTTCTCCTCCTGCGTCCTTCAAAAGCCCACCACTGAGACGCTTAGTGCCTTTTGCCTCCCCTCTTCTCCCTTCTCTCCGCTCTCCTTTTCTCCCCTAAATTTCTCTCATTACCACTCCTGTACTCCTTTCCTCTTTCCTCCCCATTTCTGTCCTCTCCTCTCCCCCTCGACCTGCCCTGACCTGGCCTGACCCACCCTAACTTCCTCCTTTCTCCATTTTCCTCTCCTCCACTCCTCTTTTTCTCTTTCCCATCTCCTTTTCTGTTCTCTCCTCTCCTCCTGACCTGCCCCCGACCTACCATAACCACCTCCTTTCTCCATTTTCCTCTCTTTCAGTACATTTTCCATTTTCTCTTCTTTTTCTGTCTTCTCCTGTATGATCATGTCTTTTCCTAGCCTCTTGTTCTCTCTTTTCTCAATTGTTCTCTCCTCTCTACATCTTCATTTCTATCCCCTTCTCTCCTTATCGCTACATTTTCATACATCAGTTCTCTCCTTTTCTCATTCTTTACTTCTCTCATATACCATTTACTCTTCTCTTCCATTCTCTTCTCTTCTCCATTTCTTTATGTCTATTCTGTCTCACCTCTTTTTTCCTATTTTTTTAATTTCTATCTCTGCTCTCCTCTTCTCTCCTCTCTTCTCTCCTGTCCTGTCCTATGCTATCCAGCTGAAGTCATCATGCATGGAGCAGCTGGTAGGGTTTGGTCCAGTGTAAATCGTGAAAAGCACTCTGCTTGTATGTTGGCACACAATCATTCATAAAGCCATTATGAAAACCTGTAATGGTTGACACACATCGAGCAGGTCTAGTGATAAATACTAGCCTTAACACCTACAGAAGGACATTAGAAAGCCGCTCAGTCAGGACTTTGCAGCTTATTCTGATCACACTGCAGGGTGGGATCTAGTCTTTTTTTCCCCATTATTAAGTTATACCCATTGCAAAAAAAAATTTTCATTACCTCAGTGTATTAAGTTTTACTTATGTAAAGTGTTATGGTCACATGGTTGAATCTGGGTGTATTATTACTAAACATTATAAACCTAAAACTCACTCACTCACTCTTTAAGTAATGGCTGCTGGTTTAAAAATATACGCTCTTAATGATGCCAGAGTGTTTAAGCATTTTAGAGTCAATAGTAATGAAATGACACATTTACTGTGTTAACCATTTGCTTTATTACAACATCTATTTTATGGACATTTATGGGAATGAGCAGCCAGGGGCTTCTAACAGTGCTACGAGTGCATCAAGTGGTTTTCCGTTCGCCAAATCTGTTGTCCTCTCCACGTTCTAGTGGATGTTGCTTTGCTATAGACAGTAAGCCACACAAAGGGCTAATCATTAAATAGCCGTTCAGTCCTATTCATTTAAGTGCATGAATCAGGAGCCTCATTACTGTCAATGTGTAATTAGCTGATTAATAAACATTGGAAGGGCAGGACTGCAGGAAATGGCTGGAAAATAATTGTTTTTTGAGAGGCTGAACACAAGGAGCCATTAAGACGTTCAAATGCTTTCATTCCTGCTGAATCATTACTTTACAAAACAGTGCTCCTGTAGCAGGAATGGTTGATCGTAAGATACAGTACAAAGCTATAGGGAGAGAATATCATCAGTGTTCGCAACCGGTGAAAAATTCTGTGAACAAAATCCGAATTATGAAAAATCTCAAACAAGACCTGGGCTTTAATGAAATTCTAATGACTGTCAGCGTTTAACAGTCTTGACCTTTTCTTAAATATTTGAGGGTCAGCAGTTTCTCATGGTCATGTGATTAAGTGTTTGGCTTTGTTTAGGTTAAACACAGCTTACGGTTAGCCATCATTCCCTCCAGAAATATTAATCACTGATCCTGCCTTCCTTCCCCTGCTGGCTCAGTTTGGAGGGGAAGTCATCTGGAAAGAGGCACAGGCAGATATAATGGAAACTAGCAAAAGCACATGTTAGTGATGGCTGTATTGCTTAATCCTGTGAGACAGCCCAGAGCCACAATGTCAGTTTTAGTTCCCACTTTAGTCGTCTAACCCAAGAGCTCATCTCAAAATGGCCATGTAACATGAACAAACTTCTAAAGTGACCAACATAGACAAGACACTCTAAATGATGGTTTTTATTTTGGAGTGTGCAGGCAGTGATGAGGTGCATTTTGGTTGTTGTGGATTGATAAATGTAGCACGTATGTACTATTTGAATTCTGGGAAAAGATAAACTATCCATTACGTCTTTAAAAATGAAATGTGAGATTTGTAGTTGTTGTTTCTTAATCCGTTTAATCATTGAATGCGTATTTCAGGGCCTCGTTTTACTTTTATTTTACCGTGTAGTCATTTCCATTCTTTCCATTTTGTTTAAAATTGTTTACCAATACCAACTTTCCAAAACTGAACAGAAAAAGGCAGAAAAAATGACTGCCAAACTGCAATGTTTATATCTCCTGGAAGGGACAGTATTTATCCCTACTGCTACCCCCTATGTTTACGACACCCCGGCATCGCCACTGCCGCTGTAGGGCGCTTGAGCAAGAGCCATTCTGGGTACACTGTACAGTACATCTGAGCCGTTGGGGTTAAGGCAATTGGGGTTAAACCTTAACCCCTACGGCTCAGATGTATAGCCAGAGATTCAGTGCCGTTCCCAAGCCTGGAGAAATGGATGGATTGCGACAGGAAGGGCATGCTGGGTAAAGTCTTGCAGCTCACACAACCCCAAGAATAAAGTGACAAAGCACAAGGAAAAACAGTCAGTGCCAGTTTTTTGACAGTTTAACATTGACACATTAGAAGTTTTTAAATGTACATTATATAAGGCAACAATTTACTTAAGCACAATCCTTATACTGTATGTGACAATAGTGATTAATAGTTATTAATAAGTCCTTGGAGAAAAAAATTGGCTTAGGTGAACATTTCCTCTTGACTCTCCTGAGCTCAGCACTTTGGTGGAAACAATAATATAAAAACAAGACAACGTTTTACCAGTACTACTAACAGCATCATGTCTGCTTTCTTGTCATTACATATTTCTGAGCTTTAAAAAATGCACCTATGACATCTTAATGATTTTTAACTTTAATTTTAATGTTGCTTGTGTATTTTATTTATTTACCTCTAAATAAAGCATGGAGTTTTTTTGTTGTAAGAGTTTATGAATACTTCCTGCTGTTGTATCATAATGACATACAGTAGATGCACTATATGGCCAAATGTATGTGCACACCTAACCATCACAACCATACAGTATATGGGCCTTCCATAAATGTCCTAAAACCTTCAAATGTCTAGTTTGCTGTAGCATTACAGTTTCTCTACACTGGATCTCAGGACCCCAAACTGCGACAATGCCACTGTTTCACTCAAAGCAAGGATTATAAAGACA
Source organism: Clarias platycephalus (assembly GCA_030068275.1). Classification (NCBI taxonomy): domain Eukaryota; kingdom Metazoa; phylum Chordata; class Actinopteri; order Siluriformes; family Clariidae; genus Clarias; species Clarias platycephalus. The sequence goes on along the minus strand of JAQQZT010000005.1, from coordinate 10,156,061 downwards.
TGGTTTGTCAAGGTTGAAATGGAAAAACTCAAGTTTCCTGCACAGGGCCCTGACCTTGACTCCAATGAACACCTTTGGGATAAACTGGAACACTGACTGCACCCCAGACCTCCTCACCCAACCTCAGAGCCTGACCTCACTAATGCTCTTGTGGCTGAATTGGCAAACCCCAACAACCCCACTCCAAAATCTAGTAGAAAGCCCTCCTGAGAAGAGTGGAGGTTATTATGACAGCAAAGTGGAACTAAATCTGGAATGGGATGTTTAACAAGCACATTTGGGTGTGATGGTCAGGTGTCCACATACTATTGGCTCTATAGTATATCTCATCAGCATTATGTGACAAACAAGAAGCTACACAATGGAGCAGTGGAGTGAGTTGTCATGATTGCGTAATCAAAATAACCTGGAAATAGCAGAAAAGCCTTCCTTACTTATCATGGGTGTCAAGTGGACTTGACATCAACACTAGCACATGTAGCCTTTATGAAGATGATGCCAATTAATTACTACATAATTTATCATTATAGTGAAATTTGTTGATTTAATACTTTCTTAGGTATATGATAGTAAAGAAGGGCTTACACTAATCAGCCATAACACCAACATTGATCACTATCTATACACCATAAACTGGTGGCAGGATTATGAGCACCCAAGGCTCACCAATGCCTACGGGCAACAATGGCTATCCTGTCCAGGCCGATTCCACAAAAAAGCCTACTGTACAGTATGTACTGTATAACAAATTGCTTATAAAGTCAAAGCTGGCTGTGATAGAAAGGCACCAGAACATCCAGTGCACCAGAGCCTGCCATGCATGGGGAACAGCAGGCAAAGAGCCCACAGCCGCACACCTGGCCTCTAAACTCCACAGATGCCAATCTGATCAAGCATCCAACATGCCTGATCAATGGAGGCCTCACCCAACAACGCACAGCACCCTAAGCAACTAACATCCCAGTGGCAGTTGCAACAGCACCCCCGAAGAGCCGCTAAAAGAGGGGGGCAAAACCTAGGTGGCTTTAATGCTAGTGTTTTTTTATCTTATGGTTGATCAGTGTTTGCAGGTGTTATGTTAAGCACTCCCTTTAAACTAAGCCATATTAATATGACTAGTCTGACATTTTGTGATGATGGTTGGTTTAACAACCTAACTGATCCTTCATGTGGCGATTAATCTAGTTTCCAATAGTTAAAACTAAAGTGTTATAAAAAATTAAAATAAAAAAAACAGGAGAAATGCCCATACTAAAATGTCAGTCATTTTTTTTTCCTATTCACAGTTTGCCTCCCGTTCCACAAAGAGGCACAACGAGAGGAGGCTAACCGATGCTGCGAGATGGCTTTCTCTCCTGGAGGAGAATGTACTCACCCCTTGCCATCCACTTCACACACTCCAGACTCCATCAAACCAGGGACTTCATTCAGCAGCCAGAGGGAACACGAGGATGACTGACACACACTCTCACATTGGCTGCCCTCTTCATGGGCACAGCTGCTCAGGGTGGAAAACCTAAACTAGCACACACAGAATACTGACGTGAACAGAAAGAACTCTCTGTGACAAAACTTTCTGGATTCAAGTCTTTCCAACCAAGCAACCATTGTACAGATAAAAAAGGCTAATGCAGTCAGTTGGGTCACGATGTAAGCCCAAGGCAGCTAACCCACCAGTCATCATCCCATTCATACTGATTCAGACCGAGACCGGATTCGTCTTTGTGGCGTCCACTGGGTTACTTTTTTTAAAACGTGGTTTTGGTGTGTATGTTACAGAAGTAGCTCATCGTGTAGCATCACTAAAGTCGCATGCGTTACCCCGACGCAACGTTCAGAAGATCGACCACCGAAAGTGAAAACACCTAGGTCCCTTATTAACATGGATATGAAACGCTAGAGTGCTCTAAAAACACTCATTAGCACAACAGAGCGAGTGTGTGTTCCTGAACCCTCCGGGGGCCTCCACTCTCTGCTTCACAGTCCACATTCAAATGCTCACACATAAAAGTTTGGTGCAGCACAGTGCCGGCTTAAACGTGCATTTTAATTTGAAGGGATTGTTTCAATTGGCATGGTGATGAGTCTTAATATTTACCACAGTTTGGGGTCAGTGTGAATAGATTTTGTGTATTATTAGTATTATTGTTATTATTATTATTATTAATATTAGCATGACTTGCTGTAAATATTTTATGGACCGTCTGAGAATCCTTCACATGCGTGTGCTTTTGCTATTGGAATTTAATACCTGTTGCTTCTTGGAACCATTTCTACTTCAGCAATCAGCATAATGAGACCGCTTTTTGCTTCTGTTGACATTTATAAATGGACCAACGTGGCTGTGTAGGCAGCTGTGGGAAGTGATCTCAGCCCCCCCTTTTCCGCTGCGCTCGCTCTTCTACCATATGACCAGCTGCCTTGAATTGACAGATCGCTTGCTGTATTTCCTTATCGCGTTTTCGTCAATCGTCAAAGCGATTGCCTCACCTGTCTGTAATTAGTTGTTACCATGAGAACATTACCTCGTGAGCCCCTCCCCCGCTTTGCGTGCCTGTGGCCCGAAATGAGTTTCGTTGGTGGGGCAGAAAGTGGGGGTGGGAGTGGGGTGTGGGGGACAACACGACGCGTGCATCCAGTCAATCACCTCAGCTACAGTTAAGGAATCCAGTGGGCTGATGCTCCTCATATTTCATCCTTGGTAAAGATTACCTGTCGGCCCCAGAGGAGATGTATTGATCTGTTTTCCTTTTTTTCTGCCAGCAATCACCTGACAAAGGCACCTACGAGTGGAGAAGTGAGTGATGCCCGTTCATGTCTCCACCCACTGTGGTATATTCTGGGCGGGAGGCAAGGTGCGGTGTATCGGGGGGGTTGGTGTCCACTTAAACCTGACCATAACGTCAGCATAAACCCTGCATGAACTTGTGCATCAAGTCATGACCAACATGTTCAAAGCTGATTTACTTACGTAATATTTAGGTTCTGTTGCTTAATGGTAGGACGCAGTGGCGTAGATAGGACATAATGTCAGGAGAGGATGTGAAGATATACTAATAGATATAGGAAATGCACTAAATAAAATCACAATGTTTTTTTTTTTTTTTTTTTCAGTGTGATGCCCTTTTACATTTTGGCCGGATGCCAGACAGTAGACGGTAGTATTCAGAATTTGTCATTTTATTGGTAGTCAATAAAATATGATTAAACAATCTAAGGGATGTATTTGACATATGGGGCAGTTTAATATAGAAGAATGAGAATGATGAATGTTTAACGAACAGAACATCAATATAATAACAGTTACTACACACACAAAAAGAATGTTTTTGCCACAAATATATCCACCCATGAAGAAAGCATTTGAAATTGTCATCTTTGGAATATGACATATCTTAAATGCATAATGATTTGTTGTAGTCATTTGTATTTGACATTAAAAAAAAAGGTAATGATGCTGAATGGAGTTGTTATGGTGGCTTAAAAAAACGATTTAACAAAATGGAAAATACATGTATATAACTAAAAAGTACTGTAGTTACTGCTTCTGGTCCATAAATGTTACTAAATGATACTAAATTGTACACCTTCAGCCTGAGTAATGTTAGAATATCATTGAAAAAAATCTTAGCATTGTAACAGCTTTAAAATGTTTTTTTTTTTAATAGACAATTTGTCTAAGAACTTTCTATAAGAAAAGCTGGTGTCATCATTGTTGCTTAAAAATTCTACCGCATGTTCTGTTATGAATGTGTTGTATAGCAGTGTATACAATGCTGCTCTGTAATACTATAAAAATATACATGTTTAATGCGTGCTTGTTTGGAAAACTGCTTTGAAAATCCACAAGCCATCTTCATTATGAACGTTTAGGTCAATATGTAATAGATTATTGTACCGTTAGCAGTACAAGACATCACCTACTGCTCAGATTTGGATAGAAGAATTGGATGTGAAATATACAGTATACATTTGGGCTGCATTCAGAGTTGAGTTCCATATCTACTGTTACACTAGAGTTGGTTTTGGCAAAGTTCTGCCTTTTTTTTTCTTCTTAATATCAGATTGATTGAGGAGCAGTGTTGAGTTCAGCACCGCTGTCTGACAGTGATATAATTACAATATATCATGCTGTAAAGAAATACCATACAAATATATTGGCATTACTATGACAATACACCCAGAAAATCACCCTAAGAGGTGCATAAACAAACTCCCCAAACTTTCCTGTGTAAATATTCACATACTGTAAGTGTCTTGACATAAATGATCGACTCTGAATATGGCCCTTACAGTAGAAACATTTGTTTAGTTGATGCAATGTTATGTGGCACACGTGACGCGTGAATCTAGTCCGTATCATCTGTGCAGCTTTTCCTTTATATATTAAATATTGCACAAATACAACATTACTACAGCATATGTGTGTGTATTATGGATGAGTAAGCATGCATGTAAATCTCAGTGCACTTGTCGTTGTATATCAGTGAGAGCTTGTCAGTAGTTTTTTTGGAATGAATTGAAGGATTGTAATGAAAAATAAATCATCTGATATGTGATTGTCTTATTTCGTTTTACTCAGTCATTGCTTGTGCATTATCTCATATAGTACAGTAGATGAAGTTTCCTGCAGAATATTGTATCACTAATTTTTTGTGCTTTTGTATGTTGCCGGATTTGAACTGGTACTGTAAGTGTTACTGAAATCTCACACCTACAGTACCGTGCACTATGAGCTATAAGTCAAACTCCATCCATGTGGTGCTGATGTGAGATCACTCGGTGCTCCACGCTGCTTCTGTTATAAGGTAGAAGTACATTTTCTGTGCCACCTAAAATGCTCTGAGAGACAAATGAGACCAGGCTTGGGTTAATCATTAGGTGGCATGTGGTTAGTATCATACCTTGGACAGCTACCAAAGATCCCTTGCACCTCTTTTCCTTTTGCTGGAAGAGACTGGGGATTTCTATACTAACGATTGGTTCAGAGTTACAAATCACATCTTCAGCTGTCTGTCTCTCACTCTGGCTCTTCTCTCTCTCTCACTCCCAGCTTTGCTTTTCTCCTTTGAAAGATTGATGGAGGGACGGAGGAAAAATCAATGCTATGCTGCAGTGGCAGTGAGTGAGCTTTGTCATGTGTAAGAGTACCTGATGTGTAGGAGCGGCTTTTTCCTGACTCGCCTCATCTGCCGCTACCTCTTGAAAGCTGTCGAGTGGAAGTGGCATGGAGAAACGGACATGACGGAGTGGCTAGCTTTGCTTCACGTTAATCTCTGGATCTGTCTCTCTTACTCTGACACCCTAAACTTTTGTCATTAGCCCTGCTTTCTCCTGTCTTTTCATATTGACAGATTTAGTATTACCACAATACTGGGGGTTTGTTTTGTTTAGTCGTTCAATCGTGTCCGACTCCTCCTGACCTCATAGAGAGCCAGGCCTTCCTAAATGCTGTCCATTGGGGTTTCTTGGCGAGGATACTGTACTGTAGTGGGTTGCTATTTTCTTCTCCAGAGGATCATCTACAGGCAATTTGGGAACGCCAATCAGCCTAATCTGCAGGTCTTTGGACTGTGGGAGGGAACCGGAGAACCCAGAGGAAACCCACCGAGCATGGGGAGAACATGCACACAGACCTGATGTGGAAATCGAACCCAGGACCTGGAGGTGCAAGGCGACAGTGCTAACCACTAAGACACTGTGCCGCCAATACTAGGAGTACTACGGGCGAATGGGGGTAGTCGGATCAAAGGCACTTTGTCCACCCCTTGACTTGCTTATGCATTATATTCCCGCTTTTGCTTTTCTCACATCATCTCTTCCCAATTCTTTTTCATTCTAATCAGACCACGGTATGTGCGAATGTGAAGTACGCAGGAAGTCGTGCTCTCTGACAGCCGATAAAAACCCCATAATCTCTTCAATTCGAGTGGCCTCGTTTAAAAAAAAAAACACTAACTGGTGCCATCACTCAGCTCCTACTTCCAGGTTCTGTCGTTTCCTTCTCTCTTCCTTCTTTCATTAATGCCCTTTTTTATTTAATATATAGCCCATGAAAAATGAGAGACTCCTGTCTTGGCGTGTAGATATTTTGTTGCTGATGATGCGCAACGAATTTCCATCATAGCTTTGTTTCCAGCGGGCAAGCGCATAATCTTTTACAGTGTGGGGAGGGTGAGCTGCACGTCCATCAATCTCCTGCACTTATGGCTGTCGGTGTAGCAGAAGCCCGGCACGCCAGTCTAGCGTGCACACGCACACACATACACATGCAAACACACAACCAGGGGACACACCAGAGACATGAATACATTGCAAGTACCATGCAAGAGAAATAAATGTAACCCACTTAGCATTTCAAAATCTTTTGTATACAGTATGCATTTTAATATTATCCTAAGCATTATGCTTAAGTCATAAACTAAAGTGGATTGATGCCCCATTTTAACTAATATCTCTACATTATATATGTGACACCTTACAGTATATTTAGAATAAAATTCAAGAGATTCATAAATACTAAGCATAGAAAAGTCATTTCCACCATCTGCTGGGGAAAGCTCTGCTAAATTTCTTTCTTTTTTAAAATCATGTTCATACAACAGAACATGGTAGGTACCTAGGATTTGTGAAGGTGTTAATATTTTAGATATGTACAGATGGCACACATTGAAAGATGGCAGAGATGCGGTGGTGTGGTGGTTCTGAGTTGTAAAGGCATAGTGGTGTGGTGTTGCCGTCATTGAAAGATGTTGGAGATGGAGTAGTTTGGTGGTTGACAGATCTTTCGAATGTGGTTTGGAGGTGGTGAGCTAGCAAATGTGAAGCTCCACTGTTCCAGAAGATAGAGTTGTAGAAGAGTTGTAGTGGTCTGATAGATGGTGTGCAGGTGTAAAAGTGCAGTGATGTGGTAATTGGAAAGGGTGAAGGTAGAGTACTGTATAGTAGTGAGATGGTTGTGAGTTGAGGAAGCTCAGGGGTTTGATGGCTGAGAGATATCGCAGTGCATGTGTATGAGGGCATCATAGCGTTTTGGGATTGCAGTGGGTCTAGCGGTTTGCATGCATGAAGAGATGTGATAAAATTGCATTGGTGTTGCACTGATGTGATTATTCCATGAGCCCGTTGTCTGGAATGATAATTGGCATGATGGTATGAAGGTGCAGTGATGTGGTTTGGGCATGTGAAGGAGCTATAGTCAGACATCTGAGAGGTGTAAAATTGCAGTGGTTGTTGGGAGATGTAAAGGCGCTGTGGTCTTCTGGTTGGGGAGTGTGATGGTCCAGTGGTTTAAAATCTTGTTTACCATTGTTATTTGGTCCCTTAACTGCTCACTGCTTCTTTCCATCCAGGCTTGTTTGGTCCCCTTCTCTCTCTGATACTCTGGTCTTGACTGACAGTAATGGTTAGTGGCAGGATCAATGGGAGAAAGGAGAAAGAACGTACGCTGTGTGTGTGCTGTTCTCACCAGCGGAACAACGATTGAAAGGTTGCTTTGGCCTGTGAATGAGGTAAAGAAGGAAGTCTCTGATGTGTCTGTCACTCAGCCTGGCTGTTCTGATTTCTCTTTGAGACAGCATGTGTAACAGGGGACACATTCTAGAAGAGCAGGTTTGACAGTTGCTATTGTGTTTCCATGCATTTTATCATCTTTACAATTTGTATTTTTTTGGAAAATGGCAACTATCCTGTATGGATAAAAAAATAATAATTCTGCGTTTCCATTAGCTTTGAGAATATTCCAAAAAAGAAAAAAAATCGCTTTATACTGTGTTCAGGGAAGAGATGTGATAAAATTGCATTGGTGTTGCACTGATGTAATTATTCCATGAGCTTGCAGGGGGCCTGGAGCCTATCCCAGGAGACTTAGGGCACGAGGCGGGGTACACCCTGGACAGGGTGCCAATCTATCACACGCACACTCACACAATCATTCACGCACTATGGGCAGTTTGGGAACGCCAATTAGTCTAATTTGCATGTCTTTGGACTGTAGGAGAAACCCGGATTACCTGGAGGAAACCCACCAAACATGCAGCTCACAGAGATGGGAATCGAACCCGTACCCTGGAGGTGCAAGGCAACAGTGCTAACCACTACACCACCGTGTTTTTAATTTATTTTTTAAATAAATACTATCTTACTAAATGATCATAACCATTTGACGTGGCTAAATATGATTTTTATAATATTATATGTGTGGCATAGTTGATAGCGCTGTCGCCTCGCACCTCCAGGATCCGGGTTCGATTCCCACCTTGGGTCTGTGTGCATGGAGTTTGCATGTTCTCCCCGTGCTTGGTGGGTTTCCTCCGGGTACTCCGGTTTCCTCCCACAGTCCAAAGGCATGCAGATTAGGCTAATTGGTGTTTAGGTCAATTAATAGGAATAGGCTACAGGCCTCCCGCGACCCTGTACAGGAATTTATACGGGCAATTTGTGAACACCAATCAGTCCAATCTGCATGTCTTTGGACTGTGGGAGGAAACCGGAGTACCTGAAGGAAACCCACCAAGCACGGACATGCAATCTCCATGCACACCGACTCCGAGGCGTGAATCGAGCCCAGACCCTGGAGGTGCAGGGTGACAGCGCTAAGCCACCGTGTCGTCATTGTCAGTTTTAAGTTAAATGTATTAGCTCTAAATAACATGTAGTTTAAAGATATCAGGCTTTTAAAAATACATCCGATTGCACTCCTTAGTGATAGCTATGAGCACAACCCATCCTGTACTCTGTAGGAGCCTTTTTAGGCTTGCATCTGACGATATGTCAGATGCAAGCTGGATAATGTCTTTTCTTATCAATGGTTGAAAGTTTGTAGATATTTTTGATGTAACAGCAGTGAAGAACTGCCTGAAGGATGAATCAAAATGTTTGTGTTTAAGTGAGAGAGAGAAACGCCGGGTAAAGTGTCATAAGAATAACTCCTTCTTACAATTGATCAGTGAGGGATCCACATGAAGAAGATGTTATGGAGAAATGGAGTCATAGCAGTGAATGGAGACGTTTATTAGATTGGACGTGGGAGCCTCAGAAACATTGAGATTGTTTATTGATTTTCTGGTTTTGGCTGGATGCTCATGGGTAATCGCTCACGCCGGTGAGGTTCATCACTCAGTCGGAGAACACAAGATACTTCTGCACCACCATCTCTGGGGCTAACGTCTAGAAATGGCTAATTGCCAGATATAAAACATTTCCTGATGGGTTTCAATAAATCCACAGGGTTCGAATGCGCACATGTCAACTGTTCATGATGTCTGAGCAACGTTTTCACAATGGATGGACCAAAAAGTGCATTGAACGTGCAGGCGTTCATAAGATTGGAGTTTCGCTGCGGTAAACAGGAAGTTGCTCCATTAAGGACTCGGCTCTTCCCTCGGCTTGGATGGACGATTACTGTATGTTCTCATCGTTCCTTCAGGCCACAGAAAAGGTGCTGCAGTGACGGCGTTCTTAGGCTTCACCTTAGTTGCCCTGTGTGTGTGTGTGTGTGTGTGTGTGTATGTGTAGCAGAAAGACAACAATGTCTGTCTGCTATGTTTGTGCTTTATTAGCCGGAGTGCTGAGCTGTAATTGAGTGTATTGACCAGTTCCTCCTTCCAGCCCATGATTTTTTTTTCTCTTTATATTCCCGTTTTTAATCAGATTTTATAGCCTGTGAGGAATCCGCTCACAACAAGAGCCGCGCGTTTTAAAACACAGGCCAATGACATTTTAGAAATGAAATCTCTCACCTTTGCTCTCCTCCCCACCCTGAAGTGCACGGTATTCCACCACACACACACACACACACACACACACACGCAAGTGCGATATGAATCTGTCTGTGCTTTATTAGACAGAGCAGTGAGCTGTAACTGACTATTGTCCACAGATGGACTGGAGTCCTCACCACTCAAGACCCTGCATAACCCTGCTGACAATACAATCGCTAACCCCCCCCCTTCCCTGGGGGGGGGGGGGGGGGGGGGGGGGGGGGGGGGGGGGGG
>JAQQZT010000005.1:10121677-10134786 GCA_030068275.1 Clarias platycephalus | reverse complement strand
AGATATATATATATATATATATATATATATATATATATAATGTGACGCGGTAGCCAGGTTGCATTAAAGCAGGGTTTTAGAGGAGCAGTTTCTCGGTGTTATCTTTATCATTACAGATATAGATGCTGTTAATGAGTCACTATCAGCATAAATTGCTTGATAAATGTAAACCTTAAAATGATTTGAATCTTTTTCATTTAATGGTGTTTGGAGGATGGTCAGATGGTATCGTGCTAAAGGGAATGTGAGATCATGATAAGATCAGAGCACAAATTAATTATTATCATCATCATCATCATCATCATCATCATCATCATCCTGTTTATAAATAACAGTTTTGCATTAGTATGGAAAGGAATATGGCATGTCAAAAAAAAAAAAAAAAAACTTGGGACGCAGAATGTTTTTAACGACGTAGAAATTCAGTCTTATCTGATCATAAGTGCAATACTGTGTATGGTGCTACTGTAGCACGTATTACTTATGTTTGCTCGTGTTTAATCACCCCTGCCTGGGGGAAATTCTCTGGATCTACAGTAGAAAGCAGGTAAGAGGAATGCTGGTCCGATCACCAGGAGGACAAACATGCACTTTGCTAGAGATCATTATAGTATGATCTGAAACTTTGTAAGGAATAAAAGCCCAATGATTTGTATTGTTACAGGAAAATAATCATACTGCAGCTGAGCCTGGAGTGTTTACTACTGCAGTGCTATGAGTCGACACAGCGGCATGGTGCTTATCGCTGAGGCCTTGCATATCCTTGGGGTCCGTGTACATGAAGATTCATTACTTATTTCTTTTTTTTTTTTTTTATTATCTCTGTTTAGATATTAATGAAACAAAAATGCATCTTGTCATATTATTGCGAAACCATAAATGCAACCTTGTCTGTCCTGAAGAAGGTTACTGCCCCTTATAAACCTCTGACACTGGAGTCTCCTGCCAAAAATAAATCTACCTAAGCCATCTTTGATAAACTTCAGCAGAAAAAGAAAAAAAACACCATATAGGTTGCTATGTAATGGTGGCATAAAAACTTCGTTCGTTAAAAACGAACATGATGTAATTTTAAAGATAGTACTAGTTTAAAGTCAGGACTAGTGTCAGAGCTGTTGTGATGGAAAATTAATCAAGAATTTCTGACCAATCCAGTGTGAGAATTCATCATTGGAATTCATATGAGATACTTATCTCTTAGCTCACAAATCATGGATCGGTGACGACAGAGGTTGAGGTGTAAATATCTAATGACTATAATCAATCAGATTACATAGGTCGATTTTTTCATAAATTATAAGTCATAAATGTATTTTACCTAAAGTATAACCTCGTTGAAGTGCTTTGCTGTTACTGGTATAAACTTAGTATGCTCTGGATTCTCCACACAGTAGGGGTTCACCTTGTGTTTGTATTTTGTGTGTGTGTGCGTCTGAGCGAGCCTTCAGGGCACTGACTGATGCATACTTCACCCTTCTATAGCCTCAGGGCATCATATGCTGCCCGCTATGGCTCTTGACCTGAATTGTGTGTATGTGTGTGTGAGCCAGTGTGTGTCACGGCATGTTTATCTTCCTTTGCATCAAGTGCAACTCGCCTTCCTCATGACACAGATTTGTCAGTTCCACCAATGCACCTCCTGAGAGACAACTTACTGCAGTTTCTCTGACTTTACACTCGTGCCAACACAAACATGCTGCACTAGGAGACATTGTTTGTGCTGCGCTTCCTGCTGGAGAATCACACACACGCACATAGTCTCAATACGGTTTGCTGGAGGCTCGAAGGATGTCGTTGTGTTTCAGTGAATGATCACGCAAGAATATGACCTAAAATTCTTTGAATTATTTTGAGCCAATATATATATATATATATTCACATATTCCACTTGTATTTTAGCAATCTCTATTTTTGACCCTTCTCAAACACAGGAAAATTTTTTTTTCCTGTGTATGGAATGCATTGTCTCACAGTTACCGCCAAGGGTGGCACAAGCAGTTATTAGGTTTAGGGGGCAATTACTTTTTCACATAGTAATTTTTCTTATTACTATGTAATTTTTTTAATGCATTTTTCCCCATAATAAATGAAATCATAATTTAAAAACTGCATTTTTGTATTTACTTGGGTTATGTTTGTGTAATGTTAAAATTAGTTTGATGATCTGAATCATTTAAGTGTGACAAATATGCTAAATAAATAAATAAATAAATAAACAGGCAGCACTGTATTAAATTGGTCTGTAACTCATGTCCTAGTTACTACTGTATGTAACTATAGTATATATACCATAGCTAGTTTGTAATTGCTATTATTTTACAAATCTTTACATACTGACTTATTGGTTAAAAATAAGCCAAATACTCAAAGCCAAACTGGAGGACATCCTTTAGACTGAAATGGCAAGATGAGTAGATTTAGACTCCTGGCGACCTTTTGGCAAGACTGCTAGCCGTGGCCTGCATGGCACAGATGTGATTAGCTGACACGGTGTGTTGGTTTTGCAAGCTGTCCTATTCTGGGTCGGGCAGACAGGCTGAAATGGGAATGAAGGTATTGATCCTTTGGCCTGAATAAGTATGATGCACCACAAGCTATTTTGGTAGTGGAAGGGAATTCGTTGTCTTCAACTGCATTAAACGTAATGACGTAGGAAGGCTCTTAGCTTAACTTAGCATATGATCTTGGCGCTGAAACAACATGGCTGCCTTTTCACATGACCTCTGTACCTGCTGATCCGAAAATAACGGTACTGTACCTTTTGCCCTGACGGTGTGAATGAGATGTGGCTATATTCTACTTCTATTTATACAAGTCTTAGTAAGCGAAATAAGCAGTACCTGTAGTCAGCCTTTGCTATATATGGCATGTTCTTATATGCATGCCGTTAACTGTGCGCGATACCGAATCTCATCAACCTTCAGCCATAGTGTGTATGTATGCATTTTCTGAATTTGCATTATATTATGCTTCGTTGTTCCACATGTCATGTCAACTGTAAAAAAATAAATAAATAAAAAAGCCAATTTGAAAAGTATTGATGATAAATAAACAATAAAACAAGACAGGACATTAAACAATGGAACAGTAATGTTACTCCATTATCACCCCAAAAATAGTTTTTTAAATGGTTTATTCCTCTTACATCACAGTACTTTGACAACAAATGTTCAAAAAAGGTTTAATTTATTAATGAACGTCATATCATACATCTAAGCTATGTACAGTATAGTTCCATATAGTCTAATGATGTGTCATTTTCTTAAACCATATAATTCCTGTTAACACTTGCGTTATAGTAGTTATAACCATTATTCCTCAAAATGGTCTCTTTTTTTTCTTTCTCTTAAAGTTAGTAAGATATAAACACTGCTCGTTATGTTACTGAGAAAACTAGAAAAAAACGAGTGTTCTGCTATGAAGACTGTTCCGGTTGAAATAAACTTACTGTATCCTGTTATAAAGCACGAAACTCCATCAGAATGTTTCCTAACAGAAACCTTTATTATGGCAGCAATTATATGTTTTACTTTATTAAATTGTATATATAGACGTACAGGATCCTGTGTATGAGCTGTTACTATTAGAATAAGCATAACTACGGGTCATCAAACTTTTATTTACAGTAAATTGCAACCTGAACATTTGTTAGTGCCTGCTATTATAGAAAATTCATCAACACCTTCTGACCAATTAGATTTAAGACTGCTGTGGTCTAAAAATCTGTAGATGAAAATTGATCGCTTTTTGTCCCTAAATATGGAAACAACCTTGTAGGTTTCAAACTACAAATCTCAATATATTTGTCCTCACACGGCGCCTGGTGGTTGACAATGATGAATATTTAGCCAAAAGTTTGTGCTCCATGTAATGATTTTCCTTAATGAAAATGGATTAAGGCGAGAGGGTGTGGTTAATGTGTGTGGAATTGTGGGTTGTGGGCTTGATAGGGTTTACACCTCTCTAAAAAGCCAGGCATGGATCAGTGCACCATGCAGACAAAAATAACAATATAAAAAAAAAAAAAGGCAAATAGTTTCAACATTGAGGAAAATGCTATATAGAACAACACCTCACTTTGGCTGATAAAAACTGCACTCTAGAGTACTTTGCAAGATCGTGCTGAAATTTTTCATGCCTTTTACCAGAGACCTAAGATTTTGCATGCGATTAGTCAGTAGTGGGACAGTTCTAGCCAATAGCTGTCGTGTCAACAAGCAGCAGTAATAGCAGATGGCATCATGTGGATTTGAAAAACGATGGCCTCCAACATGCCTCAGGCTATCCCAGAGGTCTGTGCACTAACCCCCCTCTCCACATGTGGCTGCCCACCACAGACATTATCTAGTTAATGGTGTACTAGCTTATTGATATCACACGTGGAGTTTTATGGAGCACATCCACTTTTTTTTTTTCAACCGAATGGCTGAGCTTCCACATTCACATTTAAGCCAGTATAAACACATTCATACACTTTTTTAAGGCTTGACCAAACATTGAGTAATGAGTCATGAGAATAACCTGGGTCTGTATGAGCTCATTAGGAAAAAAAAAAAAAAAAAAAAACTTTCCACATTAACACAAGTGTAGCATTTTTTTTCTCTGTCAAATATCATGTGTTTCTAGGTTATTTATTTAACTTTATACTCTGTTTCAAGCCTTGGGCCTTCATCAAATATTAAGTTCCCAAGCAGAATTGAGGTACTTGCATTTCTTCCTTAAACATATTTTAAATATATTAAACATATATTAAATTGTGCCCTCATAATGATGATATACAGATGCTGCTGTACTGTATATCGGGTTAACCAGATGCTTTCTGCCTGTAATCTTTCATCATTTCATTTTTTCTGAGACTCTTTAATCCCAGATTGAAGGCCCGGCACTGGCCATACCAGTCAGAGTGGAACTCAGATAGAGAGATAGAGCACCTTTAATATCCAGCAGCTCTGTCTCTAATACGCAAGCTGGCAGAAGGCTGAATGATGACAGCAAGACTGCTGAGTCTACCGAGGAGAACATGACCCCAAGCCCTGTGCATGGCACACTTTGCTGCCAGACTCCATTCACCATGCTGAACACTACGAGACGCACAGTTCAGTTCAGCAGCCTGCTTTATGTCAGTTATGCCATTAAGACCAATGTGAAGTCTCTGAATTACATGCATAGTGGATATGCATTAGCTATATTCGTGTATCAAAGGTTTTGCTAGAGTCATGGCGACTGTATATACCACAAATGCATCCTTTATATAAATATCATGTCGCTTTCGCATTGATGAGACAACAATATTTGTATGGTTCTTACACTAGGTTCAACAGATATCGCACAATTTCTGTTAACTGTTTCTTTTGATCATTTACACTCCTTACAATAGAAGTAATGCATCTGCAAAGCTGCACTGAAGGCCATTTAACCACTTTAGAGCCGGCTCTATAATTGGATTTTAACTGCAGAACCTATCAAATACCCGCAGTGATCATCATTTCCGCTACTGGATTCTTCCAATACTTTTATGCATCAGGTCCTCGTCTGTATTCCTCTTCCCTGTTCAAATGACATGCTTTTTAATCAGGGGCTGTGTAAAATGTCCATATGAATTGCACTCATCAAACCTGGACACACACGCTGAGCAGTCCATTAGCAGGCCAGACAGAAGATTGTCTCTAAAATGAAGTCATTAGTTACGCAAAGCCCACGACCAAGTGCTTGTTTGGATAAATCGGATTGATATGCCTCTCGCGCTGGATGGGTATTTTAGCCAAAATGAAATTTAAACGCATGGAGAGAAAAAAAAAAAAAAACCCAGCAAAACAAACAACGGTGAGGCCAAACCGGGGTAATGTTAGTAGGAGGTGGAGGGGGGTTGGATAAGAAAGAGGATGGTGGGTTCTGGCAGAAAGGTGGAGGAGCATCGGTCCCCCTCTCAGAGCCGCAGGAGGAGGATTACTCCAGGTTGAGTCGGCAGGGCTGATGATGAGCCACTGACGGAGGCTGCGGTCTGAATGCTCCCAGTTAAAGGAGAAATTACGGGCTGCAGAGAGGGGCTAATAACTGTTATTAACCCCGTGCGGGCGTCGCCGTGGAGAGAGAGCGCCGCGGTAACGAGGGCCCGCTGTCAGGGCCGTGAGGCGCGTCGCCGTGCCGCTCACCCCCTAGGAGAAGCTAACTTATTAAAATAATGAATTAGCCCAGCAGATTACTGCAGCCTGCGGCAAAGGCAATTATCCCTCTCCAAATCCCCGGACGGGGCTCCCCGGCACAGCCATAAAACAAGCGCTTGCACAGAATAGCAGTAGAAAGCACACTCCAATGAAAAAGGCTGTTAATTAGGATCTCTCCCACTGCGGGCAGCCCTTTACTTCAGCCCACAACAGAACAGTGAAACAGTAGCATTGAGAGAAAGCAGAAAAGTGTGAGATACAACAGTGGGACAAGAGAAAGGGGGAGATATTGCATAAAGCAAAGGGAGAACGGTGTCCCTAGAGGCTCCTACAAAGTGCTTCTTCAGCTTGTTCTCAGGGAGGGATGGTTCTGGGTGCCAGGTAGAACCTCGTCTTAAGATGATCTGACACAAAGAGGAGTCCCTAACCACTATCTCTGGCCAAATTGTTATAGATTTTGTCATATATTGTGATGAAACTCAAGAAAGCGTTGATAAAAGGTTTACACATAAGAACCGGTAACCAGAGTGAGAAAGAGAAAGGGATAGGATTTGGAAACATTGAATGTCACTCTCTAGAAATCACCAGGAAAAAAAATCCTATAATTGAACACACATTATTTGTGTTTGAGTGCATGTTTGAGCATAAATAGCTATATGACCGCACATACATGTGTGTGAGTAGCCTACAGCCCCCGACTCTCAAAATGTCACAAAATGGTTAAATCTCCCTTGTGTCCTGTATGTGCTTTATCTTGGTAGTAACTTCTATGCTGTGACTAAAATAAGTCCTTAAGGACTTCCCCACAGCTCTCTGATGGGCTCAACTCAATTCAATTCAACTCAATTGTATTTGTACAATGCTTCATGGAATGTCCTTCCAAAGGGCGCTTCCTGAAACACTGTGTTAAAGCTACGCCTGCTGTCCATGCCTGAGCGAAGGCCTCAGGACTGAATGTTTTGTCTTCCCAGCCCTTGAAGGTGAGAGGGATATCAGTTTAAGAAAGTCAGACAAGACTAAGTAACGGGTGAAGTAGGCCAGTAGCAACACTGATAAAAGGACTATGCTGCTCACTATGACATATATACACCTAGTAATGGTTACAGATACAAAACGTATCACAAGTTTGACACTGAATGAACAAACCAGAGTTCTCTAACAACAGCACCACAAGCAGAAGTTTTGAAGGCTGCGTTCACCTTGTCCTGTTTTAAAGTGGAGAATCATGAAGAGAGCCACTGTTGGTACCTTGTAAAGACAATGCAATGGAGGTCCAACAATCCAACCAGTCAATATATAGTAAATGTCTAATTAGTGAATTGGAATGAGCATACTTAATATTTGATTGGAATTTATATAAATATGTGATTGGTTAGCACTGTCACCTTGCACCTCCAGGGTCCGGGTTCGATTCCCACTTCTATGTGCATGGAGTTTGAATGTTCTCCACGTGCTTGGTGGGTTTCCTCCGGATACTCCGGTTTCCTCCACCAGTCCACCAGCGTTCCACAAATTGCCCGTAGTGTGTAAATGAATGTGAGAGTGTGTGTACTGTATGTGTGTGCACCCCTCCCAAGGTGTACCCACCTCGTGTCCTAAGTCTCCTGTGAAGGCTCCAGGTGCCCTGTGACCCTGTATACAGTACAGGATAAAGTGGTATAGACTATGAGTGAGTGAGTAACAATTCTTCACAATTCTGGTGCATCGAATTTGCTCTGCTTATCTGCTCATAATGTAAAATGATCATCTTCATTTTACGTAAGTGTAACTCTTTACATCGGGCTGCGTCAACTAAACTAATCATTGATTATTTCCTAAAACAACACCCCCTGTTGTCTTTTAATGAAAGGCATTTATGTATCTAAAGCAGACAGACAAGGCAAATTTTATGTGACAAGCTGCATTTTTTTGTCTACTGTAAATGTCTTTAAAAAACAAGAAAAAAAGAAGGTGCTAGTAAGAAAACATTCCACAACATCACAACAAAAACGTCAATCTAAAATTTGTTTTTATTTAAGTTTTTTAATAATTGAAATACTGTCGTATAAGGTGAGTGTAATATTCTTTCAGTGGAATATAATAAACTTTTGATTATTAAGAGTAACTCCACTTCAGCCCAAGCTGCATCACGCCACATGTCCATGATTATTTTTCCAAAACAGCACACCACATCATGTTTTATTTCGTATGCATCACACATAAGGTTTCCTCTATAGAATAACAATGTATAAAAATTACCTACGCTGTTCAAAGTACAATCATTTGAAATTAATTGTTCAGTTCATGCAATGCTCTCTCCTCTCTGTTTCCATCCAGCACGACCTGCATTTACATTTTATGTATGGATGCAGGTCCAGAGTTTCTTATGCATGAACAGCTTGTTTGCATGACCTAGGTGTTATTTTGACATGAACATGGCATCAAGATGCATAGCGTAGTGCTTATAGGGATGGCTATGCTAGCGAATAGAAACAGCAGGCTCATCTCTGGAATACCTGTAACATGACTGACATTTTCATACATTTCGATTTACATGTCCATATACGATGACCGTATTGAGGCTTCATCCAGAATTGAGAGAAAATCCCTGCGATTCCAGTCACTCCATGCTCTGTGACACACGGACTGCCTGTGAAGAACAATCAAACAGCCCCCTACCCCCCGCTATTTATCACTTTAAGACATTAGCAAGACATCGGGGGGAATATTAACGAGTTTCTTTACCGCCAGGTCCCACACCAGAAGCTCTGCATGGTAACATCCAATTTTAATCAGTGGGGAGATTTAATTCTGTGTGTTTAACACTCCTTCGAGTAGACCACTGATGCTTCTGAATAACTCAAAGACTAGTAAACTGATTGTGTTAGCTGTGTATGTATCTTGCGGGATATGTGCACAGGAAGAACTGCCGAGCACAACATGTGTAACTTCAAGCAGTTAAGTAGTGGTAGAATTTGACTAGTAGAATTGTCATAGCCTGAAACAGGAACATGGACTACAGTAGGTACATAAACGAGGAACATAAAATGAGCACTAACACATGAAAACATAACACAGAACGCATAAGATATAAAGCGACGTCTCTCACGAAGTAAAAGAGGGAAGCAAAGATCTTTGCGCTGCAAGTTTGGGGAGCCATTTTTCAGCTGGGCAGGGAGGCAGAGCGACGTTCTCAGCCGTGCAATTAGGGACAGTGACATCAAAGGCGATTTAGGGATACAGGGGGGTGCCCATGGTGATGCTGCAAGCTGAATTGACATTCTCCTCTGGGCAGAATGAGAGGGCTAGGACCTCCCCGTTAGGGTCAAGGACCCTCAGAGTCAGGGACTCTCTGCCTTATCACTGAAGAGGTCACCTTGTTGGCCTCTTGGCAAGCTACGTTAGCAAGCCCTGGCTTCCAAGTTGAACTGAATTAGATGATTGCTAGACAAGACAGAACAAGACTTATGTGTAACATAATCTGCAGAAAAAAACTCGAAACATGCATTATTATAGGCATGTGACTCAAATAGTCTAGCACTGACATGGTGAAATCATATATCGCTTTTCTTCATGTCATTCATTCAGTAACACTGAGCTCAAATCAATACAATGGATAACAGAATAGAAACGAATTCAAGGCTTGTTACTTAATATATCCATGCATGAAAGATCAAGAAATTATCAAGTGTATAGTATTGCCTCCTGAAGGCTACAGACTGCCTGATTCGATCCTGAGCCAGTGCAGGCATATCTTTATTGACAGGCATCTCAAATAATGAAACGCCTGACAAAAAGCCATTTTTAAAATCTAAAGTTTAGACTATTAACAGAACTGTACTGTAATTACTACAAAGTGTCATCTTTTCGTTCAAACAACACTTCAAATTTCCAATGCTAATACTGGAAACTAAGGAGCTTAAATAAGGATACTATTGTGGAAATAACTCCCAGGAGAACAGAATTGAACCAGGAAATAACTAGAAATAAACTAGTTAGTAACCTAGTAAGCTATGACTAATAATAAATAATAAATTACCAAAGACAGAATAATGCTGAACCGACTCGGCGCAGCACCCCAGGGAGACCATGAGAGAACTCCCCCGTCTAAGGCAGTGCTCCTCACTGAACTGGGCAAAAGAGCTGGACCAGGCCTGGAGCTGGGACTGAACTTGGAATGTGCACTGGCTTGGCTAAGGTTATGGCTCAAGAATGGACAGGCCACCTTGTGAACCTTTGGTAAGGGCTTGACTGGAACTGGACTAATGCTCTGGACTACAGAGGCTGCAACATGGGCCAATAAGGTGAGTCTGACTTGTGCATGATGTCCTCAAAACTGGTCGGTGGTGCCAGCATAGCCTCCTTACAATCAGCGGATGGTCCGTCACAACATCCTCAAAGCCAGCAAGTGCTGCTAACAGGACATCTTCTAAGCTGTAGAGTTTCACACTGTATGGCTGGGATGAATTTGGGCATGGCACAGGGGCATGGTTTGGGCAGAGCAGGGCATAGTCGACTTTAGATGGAGGAGGTCTTGACTCACATTGAGAAGGGAATGGCATTGATGAAACAGGGCATGGCACTGCTGGGACAGGTCATGGTATTGCCAGAATAAGGCATGGCAGAGCCGGGACAGGTCATGGGATTGCTGAGTCAGGCAACATCACTGCTGGGACAGGCAGGGCATCTTTGGGACTGAACATGGCATTGCTCGGACAGAGAATAGCATACCTCAGGCCTGGCATGGGAGGCTGCCTTTTTGACCTCCATTGTGTGCTGGGCTGTTGAGATCAGTGGGTTGACCACTGAGCAGAGCAGCGATGTGCTGTTGATCTTTCATTGGAGCTGTCCCTCGGGTTTGGAAGCTGCTAATCCCCTGATAAACGCAGCACTCTAGCAGGAATCCTTTTGGGGGAAACTGGAACCCCTTGTAAGACGATTAAATATCTTCACAGTGTATTTGCTGGGGAAAATACCATCACCAGAGTCCTCATAGCAGGTGCATCCAGTGGGTGATAGCGTATCCTGTCCTGCTTGTGTAAAAAGTGGCAGGAATAACTAGGAGAACTAGTCTGTAAGCATCATCATGAAATGGGAAAAACAAAACCTTGGAGACCCACATCTCTCAATTGTGTCTGCAGGATACACACTGTAACATAGTGGAGAGACAAAATATTTGAGTTTTCATCATATCAACAGGCACTGATAAATAATTAAAGTTTAAAAATGTTTTTTTGTTTTGTTTTGTTAAAATTTACAGTGAGCTTGTCGAAGGACAATGCAGACTTGGTGCAAATTCAGCTTTCACATCAGATTAAGTCTAAAGGAGCACATTGTTTGGAGAGGAAATGATGCAAATCAGTTAAATTAGGTAAATTCTAAAGGAAGGGATGCTTGAGAAGCTTCTGTAAGCACGTATCAATCTCAATCCATCTCAGAGCCACGCAAATTAAAAACTAAGAAAGGCATTTTGTGCCCAATGGAAGTTTTCCTTTGGAAACTTTGCATTCCATTAAGAAGCAAATTAAGTACTGGGCCACTGCTCCAACTTCTATTAACCCCCCTTCCAGGACCTCCTCTCATTCTCTTTCTCTCTCTCTCACACACACACACACATGATTAATTTGTGATTTATTAAGTTCCAGTAACAACAGGATTGGCATGATGGAGAAAAAGAGGGAGAGAAAGAGAGAGAGAGAGAGAGAGTCTTTTATGGGAGCCAAATGGACAAATAATAACAAGATATATTTCAGTTAAAAAGCTACATACAATGTACAACCCATAAAGACAGCAATACAAGATTTAACGTGTGTATGTAGAGATCTGCAAAATATGAGAGATAAAAAATAAAATAATAAAAAAAATGCCAAAGCCATCATTCATGTTGATGGCTCAGCTCTGCATGTGACATGTTCGGTGACCAGGAGCAGACAGCAAAGGTCATAGACCAGAAATCCCTCTGTCCTTTCAGTTTTCAACCCATATTCCACTCTTCAACTATTAAGAGAGAATTATACCATTTCAATATATTTCATCCTGATTTCACAAGATATCCATGAGTTCAAACTAATTTTGCTTGGACGCTCCTTTTAAAAATTTAGTTGTGGAACTTGTTATTATCTGAAGGACTTTGGTACTGTATATCAGTTTTATTCTTCCAACAGACAATGCAAGTCTGGATTCTTTGTAAGAAGGAGACAAATATGTATGGTTTAGAAAAAAATTCAACAAAGGGGTGACATTCCACCTTGATGATGTTGGTTATTTTCATCATTATTATTGCTGTACTGTAATTGTAATTACAGTACAGCACACAACGCGTCAAAATTATTCCTCATGTTCCTCAACCCACTCTTTGAATACAGTATGTCTGTGCCAACAGGGAAGACAAACTGCACTGGTCATTCGGTACATTCAGGTCATCAACTGACTTCGTTTTATTGCCACATTGTGTTGCTGAGCCTAGACCAGCTGAAGTAACCCCAGGTCATAACACTGCCTCCAGAGGCTTGTACAGCCGGCAATATGCGTGATGGGTGCATCACTTCATGTGCTTCCCTTCTTACCCTGACAAACACATGACTCTGGTATAGGATTAATCTTCAGCATCAGACCACATGACCGTTTTCCATTCCTCCAAACTCTAATCTTTGTGCTAATTTCCTATGGAAATGCTCTTCTTTTCGCTACACACTATATTAAAGATAGCTTTGGACTTTATTTTAATTTTTTTATGTTTTTTTACCATACCACCTGTTTAAGTAATCTCCATTCATGATTATTTCAGACCACATTTCGGTTCAGCACTATCTTTCCAGGTTTTGATAATGTGATTAAAGGGATCTTAACCCAGTTCCAGTAATTTCATATCTCTTTATTTTTTTTCCCTTTTCATACAAACCGGATTCCAAAAAAGTTGGGACACTTAACAAATTGTGAATAAAAACTGAATGCAATGATGTGGAG
>JAQQZT010000005.1:10088010-10098437 GCA_030068275.1 Clarias platycephalus | reverse complement strand
ACACACACACACACACACACACACACACACACACACACACACACACACACACACACACACACACACGCACACACATGCACATATCTCTATTCAGAAAATGTTAAATCAATGACAGATTCTTGTATTGGCGTTGAGAATTAAAAAAATGAATGAAATTGAATGAAAGTACTGATGTTTTATTTATTCTTTTTTTGTGTGTGATTTTTTGTCAGTTAAAGTGAATCTTAATGTATTGGGCTCCCAAAAAAAATCCTTTTGAGCACTCTGACAAAGTCTTTATTCTGCAAGGTCAACGGTTTTAACAGGAGGCAGCTATTTATTATTTATTTTAGCAGTTAACCTTTTTGTGAATTTCCAGAGGTGGTGGCAGCTGCGGCTGTGATGAATATACATGGTGGACGAGAGAGAAAGAAAAGCCTAGCAATGATTTAAATTGACACGTTGACCCTGTATTCTCAGTCACGGGAAGCCGGGATGAGAAAGTACGGGTGACCCCGTGACCCCAGGCCTTGAACCCTACAGTCACCCACACTTACAATTAAATCAGCCAGGGATGGAGAGAGTAGAAGCTAAGGGACAGAAAAAGAGATAAAGGTTTCTTTTCTATCCTATAGCACATTCATTTCCTCTTTTCTTTCTTTTCTTCAAAGCTCGTCGGGTTTCTTTGCATTTTCTTTGTTTCTATATTGCCTGAGAGAAACACTTTGTTTTGCTGACGATGGGGAATCCTGACAGTGACATGTAAGCTCCTGTGTGTCAATATTTGTCATTAGTTAGCAGTATGCTAATTATGCTAATACACTAAAACAAAATGCTTGGGGTGTGGGCCTGCCACTCAAAAACTAACCCTAGCAGCTTGATTTGCATAAAGCTAAGTGAAGCTCAATTTCGATAATGTGAGCAAATGCTGACCTCTCACCCGGCTGTCTGCACCTAATACTAACGCAGGAGTAACGGATGAGTAATCCGATGCAGAATCCTCCCTTTTATCCGAATAAGAATGAACATTTTGACAAGATGGATGGATGATCGCATATTCATAAATCCACATCAGTTAATCAATAAAAGTGTAGGATCTGCGTGTGTTTAAACAACGCTCCATCAACCCAGCAAACACCTTCAGTTGTCTCAATGTTTTTGTTTTTCCCCTTTTTACATTTTCCACTCCCCAGCTTATGAAGTTCATTGGCACACTTATAGCACACTTACTATATGGGTGGATTTATTTATTTATTTTCTCTTCTGTTCTTTTTTTTTCTTTTTTCCTTTTTTGGCTTTTTTTAAGACATTTAATCTATAAGCATGCTGTCGTTTGTCCCAGAATCCGAGCCCGATGATTAGATTACTGTGACAGCAAGTCTCTTAGAAAGGGAAACGTCTGGACAAGCTTGCACACACAAACACTGATGCTCTTCGTTATATTCATAATATATGTCCATTTCAAAGCTGCATGAAAGCATCTCTTTCTGTTGCAATTTCACCATAGTGCATTTCTTCTTAGGCTTGAGTAATATAAAATGAAATACACCTCTTTATCACTTTCTGGCAATGCCTGTGACAGTAAAAGTCTTTATTAATACGTAGATCTGGACAATTCATTTGCAATATTAGAATTAGAATAGATATTGAATTTTCCTCTTTTTATTCCCTTCTGCTCTCAGGCTGTTGAACAGGATGGCCGCTGAGGAGCGGCACCTGCCCTCTAGCTGTGGCTCGTACATAAAGACAGAGCCTTCCAGTCCGTCCTCACTGGTGGACACGGCCAGCCACCCAAGTCCCGGGGCTCACTCGGATGCGAGTGGCGGCTACGGCAGTGCCATCCACAGCCACTCCAACGGCCTTGACTCTCCACCCATGTTCACGCCGGCGGGACCCCTCGGTGCGGCGGGCAGCGGCTGCCGCAAGCGTTATGACGACTGCTCCAGCACGTTGCTTGATGACTCGGGCCCAATCAAGTGCGAGTACATGCTCAACTCCATCCCAAAACGACTATGTCTGGTATGCGGAGACATCGCTTCTGGCTACCACTACGGCGTGGCCTCCTGCGAGGCCTGCAAAGCCTTCTTCAAAAGGACCATACAAGGTACTGAGATATACAAAATTATCAACTCATTCTGAATTCCTGCACCATCTGCCCTAATATTGGCTATTATTATTATTATTATTATTATTATTATTATTTAAAATAACCAGTTGTGAATGATGGCTCCATTCAGTGACACACACACACACACACACACACACACACACAGTGGATAGTGTCACATTTGGCAACATTGATGACATCATCAACATAATCAATTCGTTTGCTTGTCTGCAGGCCGTGTATTATTACACTGACACACGATCAGATGAGCACACTGACCGGACGTGAATAGAAATCAAAGACAGGACATTTTTCACTGGTTTCATGTCTGCATCGCTTCAAATAGCATAAAGCCACCGAGGACTAAAAAATAAATAAATAAAATTAAACAAGTTAGAACTAAATGTACAAATCTTATTAACTTTTCACAAGATTTCAACACTGATACAACAGAAGACTGCAGTTTACAAACAAATAATCAAATAAACACAGTATTTATAATTATATAATAGTATAATATAATTGATTGAAACAAAATGACACATCACAGGTTGAAAAAGTCTTAATCGAATCAGTCCGGTTTAGTAATCCTTGTGAATATGTTTTGTGTCTATCTGTGAAACTTTTTTTTCATAATTCAGGTTTAACGTCATGGAGTGTTGTCCATCATTAGCACTATAAAATCTATGCGCTGGCTGATACACACAGTGTACGTACCGACGACCAGCAGGGTGGCCACATAGGTTTGGCACAGACAGTACGGTCAGTGTGTGGTGACCCAGATATTAATCAGATGAAGTCACATAGATGTGTGTGAGTGTGAGCAGAGGAAATAGAGAAAGAGAGAGAGAGAGAGAGAGAGAGAATAAAGCATGACTACCCATAATTACAGCCTGATCTCATTTCTCTGCCATTGTAAACTTTTAACAACACGGTAACATTAATGCAGATCTCAAGGACTGAGTGGCCTTATTACGCAGGCAGATATCGGCTGTGCTGTAGTCTACTAAATATCACTGTAAGATAATGGATAGGGATTCAGCATGCATTCACAAATGGGAAAAAGTTGCAGCTTTTATTCAGGTGTTTGATTTCTGTTCTGTCTGTCGATGTTGAAATTGGCCCAGTGGTCGTATCAGCTTTAAACAGTCTATGTACCTTTTTGCAGACAAACAGCTGCCTTTGTCCAAATCCTTCTATTTGCACTCACTTTCACAGCAATCTCCTCTATTGATAAAAGATGAGTATTTTCCCTCAAGTCACATATTTAGAAACAGGCTTTTTAGCCTGCTACAGTGGGGTACACAAAAGCTATTACACAGTAGAGACAAAAATAAAAATCCCTTGAAAGAACAAGCCGTTTTGAGTAGAGTGATGGCCTAAACAATTAAGAAGGGGAGCGTTCCTTGAAAGAAAAGAAAGAAAATGTCAAAGACCTTTCTGCTTATTCCTCTTCTCTATGTCAAGTTGAAATTTTCTTCTCTATCTCTCCCTCTCTTCTGCTCTTTTCTTTCTCTTGGAGGGCTGCCTGTAATGGACCTAATCTTGTGCCGTTTGTCCGAGCCACAGGAGTTTTGTCAATAACAATCAGCGTTCAGAAGGAGTAATTAAGGCCGAGGCTTTTCATTAGGCCAAAGGGAGGGGGCTGTCTCCGGGGACGACCGCCGCAATTAGAAACGCAGGCACGCGTCACTGGGTAATTTCAGTGAAGGGGAAGGTAGAAGGGATGAAAAAAGAGGAAAGAGGAAAAAAAAAAAAAAACCTGCGGACTTTCTTTAGATTGGAGAGGGACACTGCTCCTCTTTTGAAAGAGTGGGAGAGAGGCGGGCTAATGGCATAATAAGCAGACATGGTCCCAGACTCAACACAGGAGGATTTTGGGGGGGAAAGAACGAATAAAAAAAAGAAAGAAAGAAAAGAGAGCACAGAGGGCGACTGAGAGGATGAGTGCAAAAGAGAATGGGCAGACAAAGAGCACTTAAAGGAAAAAACAGGGTAAGTGATGTGAATTAGACGTGATTAATTAAGTAAATAATGAGGCTGACGAGGGTTGTAAGTGTGAGCCGGCGTCCCTTTAATGAGGACAAAGCAGGAGAGGTGGCGTTTAATTTGCCTTGTCATTTTAATCAATTCCATTCAGCCTTAACGCCACTGCAAAATGGCTTTTTTACTGCCAAACATGTAATACCTTCTCCACATTCACGAGTCTTATTGAAAAATGAGTTGTCACAGCTGCACATGCTGCTTTTGCCTCTTTATCACCAAGACAGTATTGTTAAAACAGAGTGATCTAAAGCCTCACAGTGAATAGCAGGTGAACTGCAGGAATTTAAAATTCCTGAACATAGCCGGAAATATATATATATACAGACACACATAGATGTGTTCTCTCCCCCAAAACATCACTCTAAAGGCATGATACATGTTGTATATCCAAACCTAGAATAAACTTTTTATTGTTCCATATTTCATGTGCTTTATCTCCTTCTACACCTTCCTGAACTGAGCCACCACTTTTCTATAAACCAGTGTAGTTTAATACCAAGCTGAAAAAAAGGTCAGAGGAAATATAATCTGGTAATAAGTTGCAGTATTTTTGTCTAATTATTGATGTAGGATGGTATCTAATAGCCTGTGTTATCACATTGAGAGGGTTGAGAGAAGAATACCTCGTCATAAAGTTCAACAGAAATTTCTTCTCATCCTTTATTTCCCTCATTCTGCCTCTTTCCTAGCTTCATTTAGCTTTCTTTTTCGGTTCACTTCATCCCAACCCTCCACCTCCCTACAGACAAAGACTCCACTGGCCTTACCTTTTCAACACAAAGGTGGACGGCAAATCCATCTCCTGTCACCTATTCATCCACTGTAAAGCCCCTTTGAACCTGCACATTGAGATAGTTACATCAGTCAAAGCCAAGCCCCAAATTAGCGTCATCTCTGATCACCATCCATCCACAAGCACCACTATTTTGATCCCTCCCACCACTGTCCCGAACACCTTGTACCTCGTACCACCAATCAAACACCATAAATTAGTCAGCTTATACATCTTACTTAATTTCCTACTCACTTTGAACATAAGTATAGAATGAAAACTAAACCGTATCAACTTGCCTACCCGTTCTTTTCTCTGGTAATAGAGCTTGACAGTAAGCCTGTAAAAGTCAGTTTAGATTTTGATGAGAAATACCTGCCATTTTACTGTAATTTACTTACTCGCCCGTAGTCTGCCCCACACCATGCCCTGGCACAGGTCCTGAAAAGCCATAAAAGAAATTGAGACAGATAAATATTGAGAAGATAAAACTCTTTGCTTTCAATCTTTTTTTTTCCACCTCAGTTATTTTTATACTTAATAAAATAATACTTAATATGAAACCAGATCAACTGAAAATGCTAGAAATAAAAATCAGTGTGTGTGTGTGTGTATTTTTTTTTACGCAAATCCTTCATTCTTATGTACTGTAGCTCACCAAGTGTCACTAGCTATAGACATTTTTTTTTGGACCCTGAGCTCAAATGTTGTCCTCTGTTGTTTATTAAAGACACACTGAGTACACTTTGGATGTACATACATGGCCAGTGGATTTTTTTTTTACTGAATGAATGTATTTCTGCAGCGCTGCATTGGTGAGTCAATGAGTGTAACAGGTAAACTAAAGCAAGCTGGACATCCTGAAGGACTCGGAGGACTTCCTGTTGTGCTGATAAATTGTGCCAGTCAGGCAGTCAGGACACGGGCTCCATTTACCACCAGTGAAACGCAAGACGCATTCAACAATAAGGAACAGATGCAAAACAATAGAAAAGGCAATTTTTCATGCAGCATTTCAATCTGGTGTTGCAGAAAGAACCCTTGAAGCCACATAGATGTGAGGTGACTCTGAACTTTTGACTTGACTTAACTACCTGAAAAGGTAGTCGTATTTGTAATGTAGATGTGTCACAGAATTGTAGATAGAGTACACTGGATTAAGCCGTTCTCTGAAAATTCTGGACACAGATGTGTTGAAAGCATCTAGCGAAACCCAGCTAGGGAAGAAGCACATCGGAAATATATTTGATTAGAACCGTTTCATTTTTCACATCAACAAAAGGGAAAACAGGAAGAAGAGCAATCCGACTTGATCAGACTAATTTTCACACCTTTATTTACTCCAAACCCAAAGAGATCTGTGGAATTTGCATACTGATTTGTATAACCCAGATAAGAGGTGGAATTTCTAATTATTTAATATATCTAGGGACCTTCCACTTGATCTGTGCAATAATGTTAACATAATTGCCCGAGTTGGGAATGGGAAATGAAGGAAAGCAGAGGAAAGAATGGTAGTGTGTAGTGATATTATTCCTACTTGTAAAAAAAAAAAAAAAAAAAAAGAGCCAAAGCTAAGGGAATGAAATGAAAATGTGCCGCTATCAACTATCATGCTGCATCTTATGTAAATTTTATTCTCAAATCCAAGTAGCAAATTCTGTACATTTAGGATATAATAATGAGTAGTTCATATATATATATATATATATATTAGAATTTTTTTTTACAGGTTTTGAATATACTGCAACATTCAGCCGGGACCATGTAAAAGTCAAGATTTACAAGATGACCGCATGCAGTTCATTAATGTTTTTAGAAAGATTTTCACGAACATGCCCATGCTATACCGGCGCTTTCATATCATTCCCCCATTTATAGCAGACTGTTATTCTGCATTCAAAGCTCTCCCTTGCCATTACCCATACACATCCTAATTGAAATGCCTCCCTCTAGTTAAATGTACCTACATGGACACACATAGAATGGGATCGTATATCAAGCACTCTAGCTATTGTTAGTCATACAATACAGCAGAAACAGCTCTTTTATTGTATACCAATGAAACCCCTATTCATTTGTACCAAGCGCTGAAGTGCTTGACTTGAATAATGCATCAGTGCAGTAGACACACTATACTGTATGTAAATAGTAAGGGGGTGCCACAGTGGGAGCAGGTTCAGATTTGGCGGAACATAATGTAAAGTGCTTAGAGTGCTGAATGCAAGTGGAGGGATTTGGGGAGTGCAGTGGGATGTCGTGGCATGATCTCAGGATCACGACTGCTCAGAATTGTTAGACATTGTCTGTTTTTTTTAACTACTGTGCTCTTCTGCTAACAAAGATATTGGCTAAACTTTTTCTGATGTTAATGCAGCGTTTAGAGTAAAACATTAATGTCTAGGTGAAGGTGAAGTACAATCAACTTTTGTATTTGTATACAGGTTGTTAAACCTAGGTTGTAGATTTAGGGGGGAAAAAATCAAAGTTGACCAGGATTAAACCAAACATAGGTGAAAAACAATGACAGGTGTGTGTCAAATCAGACTTGTACAATAAAGGACACCTCCGGTAGGTCAGTGGATTTGTTCTAGTGTGTCATTTGATTCAGCCTTTCTGCTTACCTCCATGTTCTTCCCTTCGCTTTCTGCCATCTCCTATGACCGAATCAATAATAAGAAAATAAAAGATCATTCTACAGATTTATGTATGAATTATAAATAATGAGAAATATCTGACCTGATTAATATATCGATGTAATGTCTGAATTGATACATCCCACTGCCACAATAAAAAAAATCTGCTATAAATGACAAGCCTGATATTACTTTATTTCTTCTCCTGCTCAGGTAACATAGAGTACAGCTGTCCGGCCACCAACGAGTGTGAGATCACGAAGCGAAGACGCAAGTCCTGTCAAGCCTGCCGCTTCATGAAGTGTCTGAAAGTTGGCATGCTAAAAGAAGGTAATGAGCTTTCTAGGCATTCCTACCTGGAAATCATATTCTGACTTTTTTTTTTTTTTGCTTTCGTCTGATCTGATTAGCTCATGTTTAGTTTTCTTGATTTGAATGTTTTATTCCAGCACAACTTAATATCAACATAACCTGGGGTGCAATCATCCTTTAGCATTTTTGAATTCCTAGAGATGCTATTTTTGTTGTTCTGACATTAAATGAGGGTCAAAGTTATCCCTTTGACAGCTTTACCAACCCACTGCTAGCAGGATCTACCTTAATATCAAATTTTCACTTAATAATACAACATGCTGGCATTTAAAACAGCTGTTGTGAGAGTTATTTTGTCAGCACAGAACAAGACACAGTATAAAATGCTGGTGTAAAAAAAAATGACTGGTTGGATTGCCAATGGGCTAATGCCAGGTCAGGACTGAGTTTAAGGTCCTGTTGGCATTGCCCAGCTGTCCGCCCCTAATGCGCAGCCACAGAGCAGTAAATAATGCGCTGTTGGACAGAGAGACAGAAATATGCTGAATAGGTCGATCCCTGCATCTGACTAATAGAGGTGTAACAGTATTCCGACTGGAAGGGCTTCGGCACGGTCCCTGAACACACACTCCAGCCGCTCTCAGCTCTCCCCGGCATATTGATCTGCTAAATGTTTTCCGAACATCTCAGCTCCCTTCCTGTGGATGCTTTTTTAAAGTCATGCCACTTGGGAATTCAGTGACAATTAAACATGCTGGTCATGGATTTTTTTTTTCTTGGACAGGTTTCTCTCTTCCTCCAGTTCAGCACTCTGGAGGGCCTGTGTTTGCTAGTTTGTCTCTGCCTGACCAACATGTATTTTATTTTTTTTCTGCATTTAATTTCTTTTGAATGTAAAACAGAAGTGAACATTAGTGCAGAGAACGTAAACAGGTTCAATAATACTGTAGATTTAGCATATTTACAGTATGTCTTCAACCTTAATCAAATCCAAGGGGACATTATATAATGTGCTTTACAAAACAATCATATGTACATATGTAGGCAATATCGCATGCATACATTGAGATCAGGTGAATAGAATATCCGTTGTGGTGGTGTAATACACCTAATCCATCCATTTAGTGTCTGTAAATGGGTCTGCCTCAAAGCAGCAGAGAGCAATCTATATGAACCTAAATGAGGTAACGAAATCTCTCAACTGCATGTTGAGATAGAGGGAGGGAGAGCAAGAGAGAGAGAGCGAGAGAGAGAGAGAGAGAGAGAGAGAATGAGGGAGTAATCGCATTACTAGCTGATGAAAAATTAATGGAAATATATTATCTAGAGGAATAAGAGACTAGAAAATAGGGAGAGATGGTCATAAATGAATCACCAGTGTCAATGCAAAAAAAAAAAAAAAAAAAATGAAGCTTAGCTTAAACAAGAGCCAGTTGACTACACAGCTATAGTCATGTCCCACACATGACAGTAGGCAGCTGGTTAAGATGTAACGACGAGAAGACATTTCTCTCAGCGGAAGCTCTAACACTGGATAATGCCGTGAGAGAAAATCATAAAGAATTCACATAATTCCTAGACTATGAAATTACAAGTGTAGAAGTGATTGAAATTTTATGCTTTTCCTTAAATATTCGAACAACCAAATGATGCCAACTTACATCATCTCTGTTTTTTTCTTTGGACTTTTTTCTCCCCGTAATAAGAGTAGTCTATACTGTAAATGCAACCCAAACAGTAGTGAAAATAGTTTACTGTTCATGTCTAAATGTGTCAGACATTACCCCATGAGCTAATAGAAGCTTTTTAGGTGGGTGATTTATACAGAATAGATGCTGTGCCAGAGAACGGTTCTGCGTGGATGTGGAGAACATGGCACACCTTCTCTAATTTTCTTCTAGTCCTCTTTTATTTAGAAAAGGTCATATCTCCTGTCCTTACATCCTTCTTCAATGTGACTCTAGTTCTGTCCTCAAAATACCCTTTATTACTTATGAACAAGTGACTTGTAGCACTTAACACAACGCTCCATCCATGTCGGTGCCAAGGCAGGCTCGGTGTACCCACACTCTCACCTTCACCTATAATTTCTAAACACCATCAAAATAAGTAAATACATTTTGCAAATGAATATGAAGACGTGAAAGGCATCTTGCTCTGCGTTTGGTATCTCTCCTCAATGCAAGGTCGTGCGTCTGTCTTTCTGCCTACGCTACGTGAGCGCGAAATCAATCAGGCATTTCAAGGAGACAAGAACAAAACAGAGACCCGTGTCCATCTCTCTGAAACTCTTCCTGTCGCTTGGTTACTGCTGAGGAGAAGGCTGGGCTCTTTTAGTAGGTTAGAAGTGGAAAGGTCATGCAGTGAATGGACACCATCAAAGGTGATTATAACTATACAGCTTGTAGAAAGTGCAGCCTGGACCATAAACCTCCAATGGTACTTAATTGTTCTTTCACATTCTATAAGCTTCTGGGATTCCAGGGATTGTCATGGGCTCACACAAATTCCAGGTTTTATATATATATATATATATATATATATATATATATATATAGAGAGAGAGAGAGAGAGA
>JAQQZT010000005.1:10076035-10088005 GCA_030068275.1 Clarias platycephalus | reverse complement strand
TATATATATATATATATATATATATATATATATATAGAGAGAGAGAGAGAGAGAGAGAGAGAGAGAGAGAGAGAGATATTGTAAAATTATAGAATGGACATCCAATCTTATGACGTAACAATATTTGGCTGTGTTTTGGTAGCGAGGTCAGACACTGTAATGTGGTGGCTGTTTTTAGAGATATGCAACAGAAGTCGGCCTGAAAACTCCTGTGAAATTGCTTCATTTCCCCCCGTCTGTATAAAAGAGGAAGTGATCAATAGATCTACTCAAATGTCAAGGACTACAGTTTTTTTTCCCCCTCTGATCAATGGAAGAGGATCAGAGCTCAGATGATAGGAAAAGATACTATTGAGAGATTACACTGATGTAATCCAATGGTTACAGTCCTTTAACCGACGAGCAGATCCATACATGTCGCTTATCCACGCTTGGAGTGTGATATTTGGAGTAGAAATTGGTGAAAATACAGTAAGTAGGACAAGTAAGTCCTGGACAGCATCTAAATTGCTAATTAAAAAATATACACAGTGTACACAGGGTAAGAGCGAATACAGTGAAACATACAGTACAGGTGTTAGGAAGCCAAGCACTGATGTGGAGATCTCTGTCTTCCATACCTCATAGTGACCGATGGCTGAGAAACAGGCCGGTCTGTTTGATGATCTCTGAAATACACTGACACCAGAGCACCATCATCCTGAACGTCTGCGGCTAGTGCTTAAGATGGCTCCAAAATACCGCAAATCTCCCAGGACACGGATACTGGATTCAACAGCTATTCTAAGAGTTAAAGAAGATGTATGTGCCGGAGAATCCTCAGTGTCTGGCATACTTGGCAGATCTGCAAACGAGGGCTTGCCTCATCCAATGAACCCGGAACGGCAAGCCTAAAAAGACTAATGAGAACTGCATAGTATTTAGGAGCAATAGTTCTCTTTAATTTGCAGGTGATTGGCCTGGACCTACAGATGGCAAACCGCCAGCAGATGCAACCACTCACCTATCACAGGAGCATTAATCTGTCACTAAGCACAGTAAATATAAGCATTTAATTTTAGAGGTGTCTGCTTTCACGACAAATTGCTGGGCGAGGTCTGTACGGTAAGGAAAGTTTCTGATGTAAGTTTCTGACGCTTCTTCTGTCTGTAAATTGCTGTTGCAGCAACTTAAGTACAGAGAAGCTGGTGTACCATTGATATAGCTACGGATGAAAGCTTCCACAATACCGGAGCCCATAAAAAAGACTTGAAGGTGTTGTTCTTATACTGACTTTATTAACGTTGTGGGTCTTGTTCAGGAATGCACTGCCTTGACCTTCTGTTCATTCATCACTACCCTTTTGAAGTTCACCACTTAGTGTGGAATAAGAAGCCTTTTCAGCCTTTACATAGAGAAGATTCTTCAGTAGATATACAATATAGTGATTGTCAGATAGCAGAACTGGTGGTATGCATTTATAAAATCACAACCTCATGCTTTCGTGAATGTAATATAAGATATCTCCCCATGGCATTTTTATTTGTGTCCCCTACATGCATGCCTCTAGTCTTAACAGAATCCCTTGTGCACCTGGGAGGTGATCTTAATAGTGCAAGTACTAATTAAATCTGTCTTTGCATTCATTTAGAAAATATTACCTGATTATTGTAAATTACAGTACTTGGTTACATTCCTATTTCAAACTGAAATTTAATTTCTTAATTACCTAAATCGTGCCAGCATGTGGTCCGAGTTAAATGAGCCGAACTATTTGTAAAAGATTTTTACTACTCTCAGCAGTTCATTCCCTCCAGTGTGAAGAGGTATATGAGTCTGTCAACTGTCTGGCTGCCAGTTTCCCTTAAGTTGGCCTGTTCCTCCGCCTAACAGGTGAGAGGATTACAGCAGGCGATAACACATGTTTTCCACCAGAGAGGGTTGGGAGGGAGCCGGCAGGGCGGCCCGCTTCTTCATGAGGCCTTAAACATTGTATATCATCTCTACTGGAAGACAGACATATGAATGACTGCCCAACCACAACTGAAAGCAGCTCTGCATAATTCACATACAGTACGCTCATGCATGCCCTGGAGAGACAAAATACGGCCACTCTTAAATTCATTAGAGGATAATCAAGGAACATATGCAAGAATTCAGAAAGCAGCACAATTATGCTGTGCGGCGAAATAGCGACAGTCCCAAGTGATGCAATTGTGGTCTTGTGGTTCCTATTTGCGCATGCCTGTGAGGGCCGCTAAGCCACAGGGTGTCGATTTTCTTATTTTGAGATTCAAATAGGTGCTCAAGAGTGGATAATAGTTTTCAATGGATACTTCAGGTCACTGGCAATAAATGACCTTATCCACCCATTAAATGGTTGGTTACATCATCTGTATATTTTGGTGTAATCCTTTTCAGTTTGAAATTCCAGTCCTAATGGAAGATGATAAAGTTGTACTGGTCATCACATGCACTGGAAAAAAGCATTTGAATGACTAATGGCTGTGAATTTGAACAGCGCATCACAATATGTGATTCTGAAAGATTTGGATGTACTGGTAGAAGAACACACCTCCATTTTGATGAAAAGATACTAATGATACTAATGCCACCTACCCTACTAGAGTATGGGGAACGTGCAGTGTCTTACATCTTTCAGGATTCACTGGTTATTCTTTCAGCCTGTCAGGCTGTCCGTTACCGTCAGTGCCTTCTCATCATCACTCATGAGAATGAATGCCACGACATGCTTGCAGGCATCAGGAGCTGCCAGTCAGGGGCCATGTGAAATAGTGCTGACGAGGGGGTTAGAGGCGGCAACCATGAAAGGCAGGGTTTGTTTGGCCCTGGGACATGGCCCTCTGCTTTTCCCATCTAAAAACAAGTTCGCCTAAGCTCCTCTTGGCACTGCTAACCATCCCAGCCATGCTGACACTTTCTCCTCTCCCAAGGGACAGGCACCCAGAACAGGTGATAGAACCAAAAATAAGGTTCCCCACCAACCCTCACTGGCCTTCTCGGTCCGGCCCACACAAAGTGAGTGGGGACAGGCCCTTTTGTGGGGCCGTGCATGGAGAGGGATTATTATTGTTTTTGTAAGAAAGAGGAGCCTGGGGTCAGCTGGCCCTTGTCCGGCCCCAAGCACGGGGATAATCCCCATGCAAATGCCAAACGCTTTGGCCTTAAGCCCTTCTTCTCTCCACTGGCACCCCGGGTGCTTTGAAGAACTGACACCCAAGAGCCAAGCACTATCTGCTCTGCACCAGCAGCGTGGGTCAAATCTGTACAACACACATACACATAAATGCACGTGTTTGTTAATTAAGCTTACAGCTGCTGTGTCTGTAGTCTCATCTGAGTGAAGCAATGCTCGAAGAACAAGAAAAGAGTGTGACATGCTTATTTCCTTCTTCGCGTTTCAGCATGTCATCAATAATCTGGATGTCTGCACTGTTTTTAGGTTGATAACTATTGAGGAGTCACACTATGGCATTGCATTTGTAATCGCTGGTATCCAGTGTTTACCTCATCATTTCCTCTATGGCTCTTGTATGATGACTGTCCAAATGTGTTTCCTGACACGTTTTTTCCCCCACTGCACTTACGTTGGCTTTGTAAGACTGAGTACCAAGAAAATCAATTGAATTTGTTATTTAATATTAATCTATTGTATTAATCATCCTAATTATTGTCACTTTTGATGCTCTATGAGGTTATTATGTTGAGATCAATAATATATCTTTTTTTTAGTTTATTTATTTGGTCAAAAAGACAACTCAAAATGGAGTATTGATGGGTGAGTGCTCAGTTGCCTTTACCTTCTATCACTGCAAAGAAGTGATTAGTGAGATCACGATAGTCCTATGATAGGCCACTAATCTTCCATTAAAGAACTCTCTCTCTCTCTCTCTCTCTCTGTCTCCCTCACACACACACCACACACACTGACCCTCTCTGAGAGTAAGAGAGACTAGCTATTGCCAAGCTTTAATTCCTGTCAGCATCTGTTAATTATGGCGGGCACTGTTCTAATTAAAACAGGCACCCATGTACCTCGGAATCTTCACACCGGCTTTGCCATGGCTGACATTAACATTTGACATAGAGATGAGCAATGGATGTTTCAGAGTGCTGGACTCACATTGGGACACATGCACAACAAGACATTTAAAGGGACAGGAAGTACCATAACATAACGTGAAATATGTCATCTCAGTCCTTCGACAGATCAGCTGTTATCTGTGTTTTACTGTACACAGGTTTTTAATGTATCTTTCCAATTCGTATTTTTATATTGCGCGAGTGCAGTACGTTAGATGTTAGATGGTGATGTCATGAACAGCGTAATCATCTCCTTTGTAATTTTCTATTTGTAATTCTCTCTCTCTGTTCTGCATTGCTCATCTTCACGATTATCATAGTGAAATTAAAGTTTCAGTTAGGAGAAATGAGATTTTTACTGCGATTTAGCAACCGTCAAATGATTTCCCAGTGTTTGCTAGGAAGGGAGGTACCATAGGGACCAGTGGGTAATTAGGTTAGTGGGTTGTCAGTGTCAGGAAATTGAAAGACAATTCTAATCAGATTTGTGTTTCTAGGGAATCAAATAATTTATATAAGTAGCAGAAATCAGCTCGTTCCTCTGGTAAAACAATAATGCAGTTTGTTTCAGCTGTCCTTTGTTGTGTATGTGATTATTTTAAGT
This sequence comes from Clarias platycephalus, assembly GCA_030068275.1. NCBI lineage: Eukaryota > Metazoa > Chordata > Actinopteri > Siluriformes > Clariidae > Clarias > Clarias platycephalus. The sequence goes on along the minus strand of JAQQZT010000005.1, from coordinate 10,083,318 downwards.
GAAACCGGTCCTCAAAGGGAAATGAAATAACTGATGAATATCATGGCACTTTGGAAAATATCCAGGATGCACACTTAGTGATTTTTGATGTTGTCATTTGTTTCCACACATTTTTAAAAACAATAAATGGTTAACTAAACATCATTCATCTTACTATATGCTGCTGTGGACTGTTTTACTGCAAATGTCAAAGACTTTCTCTCTCTCCTCTAGCTCTGTTTCTCCCCCTCGTCCGAGGTCGTTCTCCGAGATGTTCGTGCTTATTGTGTTGATTTATTTATTTTTTCACACCAATGGCAGGATGACATTAGCATAATTTTCTGTAGTAACAGTCCAGCCTTATTTCCCACAGCTCTGCGATTCTAACATGATGAAATCATTTAGCAAGCGCTCCCCCGTACGATGACAGCTCAAGTAGTTGGACATGCTTCAAACCAGTGAGCTTTAAACCATGCTTTAAACTCAGGAGAACATTGCAATGCTTTCATTTTCATCTCAAGCATTAGTAATTTTGACTTTCAAGTTAATAACTCATCTGAAATAAATAGAACTAGATTTTTTTTTTTTTTTTTTGTAACAGTATGCATTTATATGGAGGACAGAGATACGGATTTGCATGGTATGAAATATAAAAGTGTATTAACATTCTTATCAAATAATTGAATAATAAATAACAGATGTTGTGATGAGCATTGTGGCATTTACTGCACTACATTAGCTCTGAAGTGACTCCAGTAGGGAAGCAGGGGAAATGCACTGATAAGCTTCTACACTCATCCTGCTAGAGTTACTTAAATAAAACCAGCCTGATTTATTGGACCATGTGTGTGTGTGTGTGTGTGTGTGTGTGTGTGTATGTGTGTGTGTGTATACAGCACAGCATAGTAATGTGTGCACGGGTATATAGGTGCTGGCTGAGCTATGTGTATAAGAAATGAGTAAGTGTTTCAGCTCCGTGGTTAGCATGCTCAGCGGCTCTGCAGAAAAGCTAAATAATTAGAAGGCCGGTCTGTGAGATCATTGACCTTCGTTTAAATATTCATGTGTTTGTTGTGTGGTGGACAGTGGAGCAGAGGCAGCAGACTGCTCTCACATATGGAGCACTGCCACTCCTGTGACACACTCCACCACAACAAGCACGAGACTGCCTCCTCATACTCCCTCTGTCTGTCTCTGTCTCTCTCTACCTGTCACACACATACCTGGGTCAGGGTTTGTTTGCATGTTTGTTGTACAGTACTTCTGCTTTCTCTGTCTTTCGGTTTTAAATGACTGCTAAGGAGATGAAATGACTTATTTACACTCTGATCATGTTACCTGGGAGGATTTTAAGTGTGTGTGAAGGAATGTGTGCAGAGCAAATTCTGGATTTACAAAATTGCAGAGTTGCATCTCACGAATTCCCTGCAAATCAGAGCTATTTTATATTAAATGGGCTAATCTTTCATTAAGTTATTTTCATTATGAATTAAATGGTGATGAACAAACATTTTTGTTACTATTGTCGTGCTTGCACTTTTGTGCTTTGTCGACTCTTTAAGTGCATTTGTATAAAGAAAAAGGATAAGATAAGAGTGTGTTTGTAACCTGATGTTCTGCGCTCATCCAGGAGTTCGTCTGGATCGTGTCCGAGGAGGCAGACAGAAGTATAAGAGGAGGATTGACACAGAGAACAGCGCCTACCTGGGCCTCACTCTACCACCTCCAGCAAAGAAACCATGTAGGATTTCTACCTCTCACTCACTCTCTTCTACACACATACACACACACTCTTCATAACTTAATTAGAAATTAAAATTAAAGCTGTGAAAACACTGTAGTTTTGTGATGACTGTGTGATTTCAAGGACACTGACACTGTCCCATCATTGTGAGAATTTTTTGTTGTTGTTGACTTTTTTGGCCTTTTTGTTTCTTACAAACCTCTTATTGCATGTATTTCATATGTATATATCTCACACTGAGAAAAACTCCATTACACCGACCGAAACATACAGAAGAGCACAACACAGATGTAGAAGTAGGTGATGTTTTTCTGCTCAGCTGCCTCTTTTTTCATCAGGGAAAGCTCACAAACACAACAGTGTTCCATATTTACAAGTCTCCTGAATCAATACTCAGTTGTTGCTGGGTTTTGTTTTTTCGTTCTTTTTGTGCTGCCTGGATCAGTTTTAAACTAATGGCCTGTTAAGACCTCTGCAGAGTAACATAGAAATCATCACACTAATGTACAGCATTATTAACATGATATTTTTAATAGATTCTTTTAAATTTATTGACCTGACATTATAATTTGCAGTTCAGTTTCTGGTATAATTACCGACTAACACACACGATGGCAGTATAGCTCATAAAATTTCCAGACACATGATCGTGTGTTGAAGCGCTCATTCATATGAGGTGATTATTTATGCTCACTTTTTGCTTATTTTAGGATTCGTTAGATCAATAGTTAATCGTAATATATTTTATATATAGATATATAAATATATCTCTGCGTCTCTTCTGCTCATCTTCTTCCTCAGTGACAAAGATTGTGTCCCACCTGCTGGTAGCAGAGCCAGAGAAGATCTATGCCATGCCAGATCCCACCATGCCTGAGAGTGACATTAAGGCACTGACCACACTGTGTGATCTCGCTGACCGCGAGCTGGTCGTCATCATCGGCTGGGCCAAGCATATCCCAGGTGAGTTCACCCTAGCTGTGTATACATGCAGAGAAATAAAAAATAAAAAAACAGGGTAGTTGGATAGTTGAATCAGAATGAAAAGCCTTCAGTCAGAGTTTAATACTAATAAACTTTCTGTTCAACAAAAAGAGATGAAACATCAGTTTATTAGTCTGTTGAATAGAAGAACTGTTGCCATGCAAACTTCTACCTCTGCATCTGTGAATATGTACAGTAGACCAAAGTCTGGTGCAAAAATCTGATCCATTATGAAACCATGCTTCATGTTCATACAGATTTTAAATCATTAGAAATATCTGTGTTATTCCTACTGTTATATGTTTGCAAATAATACACTGCCTGCCCCACCCCCCCAAAACAAAAGTCACACATTTTTCTTTGGACCACATTTTGCTTTGATTATGGCTATGATGTCATTTTAATAAGCTTACACAATGTCACAACTTTGTATTTAATGTATCTCCAAGATCTTGTATTGATGATGGGAGATTTGTACCACTGCAAGTCTTTGCCAGAACCTCCCAAAGATTCTCAATGGGGTTAAAGTCTGGACACTGTGGTATCCAGTGGTTGCATGCTCCCTGAACCACTCTTTCACAATTTGAGCCAAACGAGTCCTGCCATTTTTATCTTGACATATGCCTATGCAATCAAGGAAGAAAAAAATCCATCGATGGAAAAAACAGTTCAGTCAGTTTAATTAGGTATCAGGTAATTATTTATTTACTTATTTTTTGCACACAACATTGCTGAACCTAGAGAAGCATGGCCCGGATCGAAACACTGCCCGCACAGGCTCGTACATTAGGCATCACTTCATCTGCCTCTCTTGTACCCCCAATGGGCCCCATCACTCTCGAACAGGGTAAATTTGGACTCATAAGACCACATGACCTTTTCTCAATGCTCCACGGTCTATTCTTTATGCTCCGTGTCAAATTTGAGCCTTTCTTCTGATTAGCTTCACTGATAAACAGTTTTCTTAAGGCTACACAGCTGTTAACACAACTTTTTTTTTTTCTTTCATTTACAATCTGATTTCACTAAGCATTTATATGATCTCCCAACAACCTCGGATGTTTTTTCCGACCACTATTCTTCCAGATTTTATAATAATGCATTTTACAGTTCTTAACCAAATTTTAGTAGTTTTTGTTATCCTCTTAGTTGTTTTCCTTTCTTGATGCAGGACAACAATTTGACTCTTCTGAAACAGAGTAGCATCATAGGATATGTCTTCAGATATATAGTAGTGGTTTAAGAAATGGGAAGCTACTCACTACATCAGTTAGGGTTAAATTACTTGTTGCAAGCTGAACCATATTAATCATTTAAATATTTAGCTTAGTTAAATCCAGGTGGTGACTTTCTTTGGCTGGACAGTGAATTTTGGTGCACTATACAGCAGGACACTTCTTCTTAATATACCTAATACACCTGAAGTATGTTTGTTTTGCTGACATTATTTCACTTTTAAAATTCAAGCAATGCTACTGCTGACATATGAAACCTGAAATTAAATTAAGCATATTGCCATTACGTAGGTTAAGAAGATGAGTTTACATTGTAGAGAGTTTAGTTTAGAGCTTTGGTGTGGATAAGTAGTATGTACTGTAAGAACATTTAAGCACTGCTTCATTCAGACTGAATCAGTTATTTCTTTATAACATCATGACAGGAGATTGTATTACAGGGTTTTTTTTTGTATAAGGTTAGAGTACTTCCAGTGTTTTAGCACCTGTCCACACTGTGCAAAGTAATTTTAGTATGGATGATGTATTTCCTGGAATTCACAATAAAACAGAGTCTGTGAGAGGCAAAGTTACCTTTAAGCTACATTCTATATGTATGTACCTGTACAGTATGTTGTTTATATCAATAATCATGTTAATCACGTTTGCATGATGTTTGAGCATTTCTGTAATAAAAAAAAACAGAAAGATTCAAAACACACCTGACACCTTTTTGGGAAGATGGTAATCAGAAGCTCAGTGAAATGTTATCTAGTAAGGAGATTAAGACGACTTTGATCCCTTTTCAGTCATGCTCTCTCACACACTCATACACTTGAAGCGTAGTGCTGTGTCAGCGCGGAAAGAGTTTACCAAGAAGATTAGCCACAGCAAGTGACATTAATGACCCAATAACACAGTCCCCTTCTACTGCCATACAACTCTTTCTACAGTACATATTCTTGCCTTCATACACCCTATGCATCAGCACAGGCTGGTTATTCCACTACCCATTCAGGATTATTATATATTTATCACAAGTTCTTTATTCTAGTACTATTGCAAATGTTTTATATTCATATTTAAAAGTTAGTACCCCATATTCAGATGTTTTGTGTAAAAACAACCAACTGTATACTTTTTTACAGTATGCCATTATTTTTTAAACAAAAATTAAGCCAAAAGGGAAAAAAATACTTTTGGACAATACTAAGTACCCTCATGATTCAACAACTTGTGGATCAACCATAGCTTGAAGTAATCCTTACCTGTTTGACTTTATCAGTCTCTCACATTATTGTAGAGGAAGTTTGGCCCATTCCTCGTTACAACATTGCTTCTGTTCAGTGAGGTTGTTGCGCATTTACTTACAGTAGGCACAGCTCTCTTAAGGTCCTGCCACAGCATTCAGTTGGGTTGAAGTCTAGACTTTGACTAGGCCATTCCTAAACCTTGATTAATAGATTTTTCAGCCATTTTGATTTACTGGTATGCTACAGATCATTGTCCTGTTGCATGATCCAATTTTAACTAAGTTCTAGCTGTCGGAACGATGGGTTCATATTTGCCTGCTATACAGAGAAGTTCATTGTTGACTTATAGACTGCAAGATGCCCAGGTCCTGTGGCTGCAGTGGTCATGAGGTGTTTCTGCTGAAATGTTGTTTGGTTTCCTCAAACATGCCAATGGACATTAAGGCCAAATAACTCCACTTTGTTCTCATTTTGTCCATAGGACCTACAGTAGCCTTGTGGTTTGTTCAGTCTTCTTCTAATTGTGCTGTCAAGGATTATAACATTTACGGTAACATTTACAGTAACATGACCCTGTAGGGTCTGAGATGTACTGTAGCTCTTGGTTTTTTTTGCATTTCTCTGAGCATTGAGCATAACCCCTTCCAGATGGATGAGAAACAGCAATTGCGACTTTAAGAAAAATGCTTATGCCTTTTTCCTCTTGACTCCGTGTTAACACACACCTGAATGCTCCAGCAAACTGACAAAACAATGGAAGAGAATAATGTGTCTGTTAATGTATTAATTTCACAACAACACAGAGATTCACACATTAAAAATGGGTCTGTTGACAGCCCTCATATTTATTGAAATCAACACTTAGGTAATTAGATTGTTTTTTATTTCTTTAACTAAATATTTACCAACTGCTTATTTTTACATTAAATTTAGTATTTGATGTATATTAGTGGAAAATTTGCCATTTGCAGTTTCTGCAAACCGTAAACTATTTAAATATTTTGGAAGGAATTGTCTCAAATGAAAATATGGTTGGAGTTAAATTTACATGGTGCTTTCAGTTTTCTCCCCAGTGGCACTTTGCTGCACAGGGAAGCTGATTGAGTTTTTGTATCACTGTTGTATCACTATGATTCAACCCTACTAGCAAACAGGCGGGTGGCGGCTCCTCCCCACTGTGAGGCTACTGATTACATTCTGATAGATTTTTAGCCCTTTGGCGATGGAATTAAAAAAGATTAACAGTTCATTATAAAGTGGGGAACATTGATTAGGATGTTGACTGATGGCCAATGACCAACGTCCAAAGGTAACAATTTATATGTAAAGAAAATTGGCACTTAACTTCCCCCAATTGATTTTTCATTGTGTGTTTTGTAGGGATAACATTTGAGAAAGCGGGTTATGAAAAATTGCTCTAGACTGGTCGTATCCAGCACTCATCTCAGAGTGATTGAGAGATATTCTTGGAGTGTGTAATCATCCTCACCTATACTGGTCCTGAGAGTGTGTACATGATCTGCAGCCATGCTAATATTATTGTTCAAAGTAATTAGATTATAATATTGTATAGATTCAAAAATACAAATAATGCAACTTCTAAATGCATTATTGCAATTTTTATACCATCATTTTCATACTATCAGTTAAAATGTTAATTCATGGATGATTAAAGAAACTAATATATGTTCCAGATACAGTAATGTTGTTTTGCACAAATTTAGCTGTAATGAAAAAAAAATCATACAGTAATTACAATTCCATGTTTAATTGCCCTAAACAAAAAATAAATACATACCTCTTAGTTTATTTATTGCATTTAATTGGCTGCAAGGTACTATTGTAAGAAACAGTGAGGAACATACGTAACCAGTCAGAATCATAATTTATTTATTTTTAAACATTTTATTTTTGTACTACTCGCTATACCCTCTGAGTGTGTGGATCTCAGGATAAGACCTGATGAAATTGAGGTTTTTGCAGGAAAAGGTGCTGATAATGTGTTAAGATTTTGTTTGAGGGCATTTTTCTCAATTACAAACCGGATTCCAAAAAAGTTGGGACACTAAACAAATTGTGAATAAAAACTGAATGCAATGATGTGGAGAT
>JAQQZT010000005.1:10049601-10075935 GCA_030068275.1 Clarias platycephalus | reverse complement strand
AATAAAATATTGACATTTGCCATCTCCACATCATTGCATTCAGTTTTTATTCACAATTTGTTTAGTGTCCCAACTTTCTTGGAATCCGGTTTGTATTTGTATGTTAATCATTTTCAATGGATGTGTGGAGTTTTTGTACAGTAATAACATCATTAATATGGAAAAATTGGTTGAAAGTTTAAACTTTTTCCTAGTCGTAGGCATCCACCCAAAATGCAAGTGCATTGCAATTAATTGTAGAGATCATGTTGTGATCATAGTATAGTTTATTATCCCTTCACAGAAATTCCTTCCTGGCTACGCCACATACAGTGGTATCCCAAAAATTAAATTCTTCGGCAAATTCCAGCTAGATTTCTATGAAAAGGAGAAACTGAAGTGTGTGCAATGCACCATGCTGTTTAAACAGGAAAACAAAAGCAAAAACCAAAAGTGTGGAGCATCACTAACATCCAAGTGTGTTAGGAGAAGGAGGCATCTGAACTCATCTGTCGTTCAGGGGGTCTAGTGAATGATGTGCTTTGTGGTGTGGCTTTGTGAAACAGCTGAATTGAAGGTCTTTGTTAGCTTGAATTTAAAATTCTTTTTAAAAAAAATTGCCTACATCTTTAATTAAGTTTATACACTTTCCAGTTTTTTGGTTTCTTAAATGCTGTACTGCATTATTTTATGATTGGTCCCATCATTACTAGATGTTATACATGCTGTGGCTTACCTACTGTACAATGCTCTTTGTTAGTCACACTTATTACGTACTGTAAGTACTGGAGGTTTCTATTTGTCGGCTCATCTAACCATTCTGAATGGCTAATGTTTATTGTCAGTTCTTACCCAATCTTCCATAAATTGAATTGATAATAAATCCCCGAGTTGAACAGCTCAGGACTGGTTGACCTGGCAGTGCATGACTGCACTCTGTAAATAGTTTGAGTGACGTCTGGCATGGCTTTGCTTATTAAGGTCGATGTGTAGGAAATGTTGACAGATGGCTTTTTTACTCCTGTGGTGCTAAAGACCTTTGACATACATACAGCCGTTGCTTGTTCTTCTCCATCTCAAATTTCAAAGTGTCCAACTGACAGGAGCATTACTGTAGTTACTTACACCCTGACACACTATAAAGTGAAGCTGGTTACCGATTTGGAAAAAGTACAAAGACAGTCTCCCTCCAGCTAAAAAAAAAAAAAAAAAACACTCTAAGGCACCAGTACTTTGGTCTGTTACAGTGAACATGGTAAGAATGAAGATGGAAAATACTGGTAATGCCGTTATTGCAACTTACTGTATCAGTGTCATAGATTTTTTTTTTCTGGCTACAGTGCTACACTGATTGATAAAGCCATATGTACAGTACCATGGTTGCGAATAAGGTTTTATACTCTGCATCTTGTGCAACTCAGTTGCTTCATCACATTAGACAGCTGTTAGTCACCTGCCTCCAAGCCCCAGATTCAGGGCAGCATTTTTCCACTAGGGAATTCTGGGCTGAGAGAGTCTGCAGAATTATTTCCCACATGATCTTGTCACAGCCACATAGTAGCTATTCTTATCCTGTGATGCCTCGTGTTTTATGAGCGGCATCTATAAGAGTTTTATACTGTATGAGCATATACACATTGAATCTTTTCTTTTTTTTTTAATGGTTCATACTTTCAAAATAATTGGAAACTTGGTAAAAATGCAAATCAAAATTTTAAGCTTTCTAGAAAAGGTAGGTTATTTCCAGTATTACAAATGTATTCAAAATGATCACCTCACAAAGCTTACTGCTATCATATCTCAGCACACACCTCATGGCACAAGATTACTCCTATCTTACCCCGCGCCACTCCTCACCCACCCAAAGCTCGCTGTTTTCTCTTTGCCATTAAATTGTGAAATCTCCTTACTGTGTTGCAGAGGCTGATCCCTCTCAAGCTGTGTAATCTCCTTGTAATGGAGTGTGAATACTGCCGGCCGATAAATCAGCACCTCATCAGCGGCCTTTATTAAATATAGACACCAACAGACAGGCCTTAGTATATTCAATTTACCCACTGACGGAGGCTTTAGCAGCCCAGATCAAGATGGATGGAGCAATCAGGTGTAGGCCCAGGCCTGACGCCCCACGCTTGAGATGCAGCATGCAGCGATGGAGATTTGAAGGGGGGCTTCCGGGACCATGCAAGGGACATCTGCTCCTCTGGGCGGGGTTACACTCAGAGAAAGGGCAAGATCTATTTTTATTGTGTTAGCACTGTCAAAGCAGAGTTTGTTTATGCGCATGGAGGTGGTCTGCGGCTGTATGCGCACATTGACTCCTGCGAAAAAAACCATCACACAATAACAAACATTTCCCTCTCATTCATCAGTCACTTAAATTTACTAATTTGATTGTTGCTTTCAGCTAACAGTTGTGACTGAATGAGACTGAGCAGTTAAGAGCTAAGAGTTTTGCTCAAGGACCTAATAGTAACAGCTTGGCAATGCTGGGATTTTATCTCTCACAACCTTCTGATCAGTAGCTTAATACTCTTTACTACTCACCCACCACTTTCTACTGGCAGCTATTCGTCTTTAGGGTCTCGGTGAAACCTGAGCTTATGCAAGGAACGCAAAGTGCAAGGTAGGAATACACTTTGGATAGAGGTTTAAGTCCATCAAAGGAACAAATACATTTAAACACTCATTTACAGTATGCCTCGGAGCCATTAAGAGTCACCAGTTACCAGTCCACCTTTTGGAGGTGGGTGAAAACCAATGAACTCAAAGGAAACCTACACATATAATGAACATGCACAAACTCCATTCAGGCAATAACCCAAGCTCAGGATCAAATCCTGGCCTCTGGCTATCTGCAAAATTAGCCCTACTTGGATTCATTACATTTCAATTTTTCATTCGATTTTTTCCCCTTTTTTTGTGAGAACAAAACAACACATTGCATTGGGCCATTTTTGGACAGACCTTTTATGCAGTAGTCAATAGGACATGGCTACTCATTAACCAGTGAATCTGCTCAGCAGCAGAAATAAATGAAGTGTAATTACATGACTGATTAAGGCTCGTCTCTTCCCTGTCACTGAGCTAAACAGAGATATATAATGTCCAGTGGAGGCAGTGGCTCTCTGGGGAAGACTAAGTTGCAGTGGTGTCAGGTCAGAAGGTCAGAGACAGCAGATTAAGACAAGGGGATTACTGTATTTAACATTACGAAACTTCATATCGTTCACACTCCACCGGCCAAATGACCCATCAGCCTGCCATGTGCTCATGTCTAATGGGCTTCTTATCATTTAAAGCACTGATACTGTAGATCTCAGCTTGAAGAGACTTTCTGTTTTAATTTATTCTGTTCGCACAGATCTGTATATTGAAGCTTAAAATCAAATTGTGTGCCTTGATTTGTTTTATTACAATGCTTGGTGAAAGCCAAGACTTTTAAATATAGCATCTTTCCTTGCCACTTCATTGATTTTCGTAATCGAAAATAATTTTTAGATGTTCCTATAGTATTTTATTATCTTGGCTTCAAGTTTATTGTGTTGCATTTAATACGGGCTGAAAAGCAATTTGATCAACTTCAGCATGCGTCTAGCTCTTCTGAATAGATTAATTGTCAAATTTTTTATCTCAACCACCGATGACTTTGTCATACAAATTATAAATAATTGCGAACTGTAACAACTGGATGATTGTACATTTACTTGCTTTCTTTCTTTAGAATTTATTATATAATCCTTTATTATATACATTTATATAGAATGTAAACTTAACTGGAAATCACAGTGAAAAGGTTTGTACTGTAGCATAAACAACCTGCTTGAGACGGCAAGTGAAGCCACAACACAGTGGAGAAGAGCCTTCAGCTGGTTATGCCTTTGAGTCTGTAAGGCTGGTCTCTCTGATTAGGACCCATGATAGAGCCGTTCTCTGTCTAAAATGCTGGAAGTGAAGCCTTTTCTCTTTTTTATGGCTCCTTTTCTGTCACTCTACCTCTCTATAATTTATCTGCTTTGTTTTTCTTTTGCTTTTCTCTTTTTTTTTTGGTGACACGCTTGAAATGTACCTCCCCTCTCTCTCTCTCTCTCTCTCTCTCTCTTGCTCGCTCGCTCGCTCTCTCTTGCTCGCTCGCTCGCTCTTTCTTGCTTGCACACTCACTGTCTCATCAGATTGAGGGTGAAATATGAGGGGGTGCAGCTGGAGGGGGCCACTATACCTCGTAATTACATCTCTTTTTATGAGCACTGCTAATGGCCCTCAGGGATAAGGAAACAATAATAAATTAATATGAATATGAAGTTCCGCTCAACACGAATGTGCAGTACTTAATTTCATCCCCTCTCCTGGTGGACAAAATGACAAAACACATCCTGCTGATTGATCACAGGACAGGGGGGTATGTGCAAATGCCACACTGTGGCTCCTATATCTTTGGGAATGTTTATATCTTTGAATGATGAGATTTGGGAGCACCTATGCATTTTGTCTTTATATCTCACATTGAAATATAGCGTATTTTGTTTATTTCCATGGAGGACAGTTGTACTAAACAGTAGTTTAAGCAAGTCTATCACCCCAAAGAGAAGTAAACATAAGCGGCGCTGAATTCCACATAAAGTGAGAAGGGCATGAGGTCAAGGAGGAAATACTATTTCAAATATAAGCTTGTAAATGTGTTAGGATTAAAAGTTGCTGTTTTTTGCTGTTATTTTATTTTTAAAGGACTTCTGGGGCTATAAAACTCTTTCTTCTTTTGCAGAGCTGTGGTTTTTTCCCCCCTTTTCAGAAACACTGAGTTTGAGTCAGTGAGTATGAAATATGTCACAGAGAGCCAGCCGAGCCTGTCTTTGTTATAGCGGCTGTTTCGAGCGATGAGCTTTATTGAGCTGCATAAAAACAAGCTAAAAACTGATTACTTTTTATACTAGTGTTGAAGACAGACCACACAGGGGATTTGTTCACAGACTTGATAAATTGAGTTTTCAAAAACATTTTAGTCTGGCTATGAATTTATGCTGGGGAGTGCACAGGCAGCTTCACCTGTCTCACTTGGACATGTAGATATCCCGTTAAAAGAAATAACGTTTTATTTTATTCATATATTTTTTTATTAGTGGCAACTAATACATTAAAAAAAAATACTGAATACCAGAATAATATTTATATAAAAAAAAATCTGCAGTTTACTATAATAGTATTAAAGAAAGCTTATCTATGCATAATAAAACCACTACAGTTTGACCATCATAAGATATAGTGGTATATATTACTGGTTTAATGCATTTTTGCGACAATATGTGTAATCAGTGTATTACAACACCATGATTTCTTTTTTTCTGACCAGGCAGATTCAAAATGAAGGCCACTGTCCACTGGCTGTCTCGCAAACCTCAAGGCTTGGATACTAAATAATTTTTATCTTTGCTGTGTTCGTGTGAAGTGAATCATGTGTGTAATCGCTTTATGGTGGACTTTTAATTTTCAATGTCTGGAATTAGAAAACTGGCCAAAAAAATTTCAAACAGGACTAAAAAACTGGATAATTTATAATAAGTCGCAAATATTGCGTTAAGTTAAAGATGTCATTATTAAATGTTCATCAAAACTGGATTACATGCATAATTAACACAGGAAATAATAGTTTATTAAATATGCAAATGTCAAACACAAGAAAGAGTCAAAATGGTGGAGATAGTTGTGCTCTCATCGTGTGCAAAATTATTAGACTAATTATTCATTTAAGGCCAGTTCAGACATTTTTAACCAAGCAAGCTGTCATACCATTGTCATACCAGTAGATAAACTAATAATTTTTCTAATAATGGTTTGCTTTGAAATACATGCCTAAAAGCTGCACAAATTGCATATATTTTTTTATATCTGTAGGATTGTTTTCAGAGTCGTGCAACATTATTTAATTGTTATTACCATGCATGGTCACTACAAAGTGTTTTTTTTCCCCCTTTACTTTTACCTGAGGACAATATTTTTTCCTCAGTGAAATAGCTACTAAAGATGAGACAGTGAGCATCATGTTAATGTCTGGTCTGTAAGGCTAACGGTAATTGACACAAAGCACTGTATTCGCTTAAGTGCCAAAGATGCTGCAGCCAGGCCGTCTAGGTCTGTTGATTTTGTGTCGTGTTTTTTCAATGCGCACAGGGTCAATTGGTTGGAAATTAACATGTAAATATTGAAATTTTATTAGAACAGGAATCACTAGCTACTTGTGCATTTCAGCAAGGTTCAGCAGAAGTGAAAAGGCCTGAGCACCGTTTGACCTGAAGAGTCGGAAAGTCACTTCATTACTTGATTAAATTGAGTGGAAAAAGGAGCGAGGAAAAACACAAGATCCTATTTGGAGTGATAATTCAGTGCTGTGGAAGGAACGAGAGTAGGAAAGACAGGGATGTGTGTGTGTATATATATATATATATAGAGAGAGAGAGAGAGAGAGAGAGAGAGAGAGACTGGGTGGGCAGGATGCACCGTTCCGCATTTCACCATCTCACAACAAACCGTAACAGACGATTAAACGCCAGGCCTTTCAGTGTGTGTAATTGCTGGCAGCCGAGTCTGATGGGCGTGTAGAGTTGGAGGATGTGTGCGGCTCAGGATGTTTTCTTGTGTTTTTGTGCATGTCGAACAATGCACACCCTTGCTCATCCTGTCTAGTTCAAGGAGAGAAACATGGCTCATTGATAAGCTGTGTTTGTGATTGTCATGCGAGGTTCATGTACTGATGTATCTGCTTTACATATGCATTAGATGTGTGACACAATACCATTATCCCTATCTCTATCTGTTTATTGCTCTGTGTATTTAGAATTGTATTTAATCCCTGAAGTGGGTGTAGCCCATAGTGGAAGGTTATTTTTTTTTGTTTATATATATATATATATAGATAAAAGGTGTTTTATATTACAGCAGAGCAGACGATAAATGATGCCTAGCAACTGTTTAGACATATTAAGTGTTTAATCGTTAGTCTTCGGTTAGTTGGGCGGATTTATGCATAAGTTTGTTGCCGGGCTTCCTCTCTGTCTTTTCTCTTTTCTCTTTGCCACCTCCACTTTGGCCGTATTGATTCCCTTTCACATTGTGAGGGTCCCTGCAGCGCTGATCGCAATCTGTTAATTAATGTATCCCCCAGCACGCACAGTCAGTGTTCGCCCCTCTGATAAGGGAAATTAAACACTCAGGTACCCCCTTTTTTCCCTTTGCCTCTTCTTCTCTCCTCCATTCTGTCTCTCACTCACCCTGCCACCGCTCCAAAGTGTCACACGGCAAGCAGATAAACATCGCCCTCTTCAACTCTTCCTCAATCAAATCATTTATATGAAAGGCGGAAAACATTGGAGGAAGGCATGCCGTGTGACCCAGTCAATACTGTAATCTATCACCTTCCTAATCACGTGGGAGCAGACAGGACTGCAATGGTAAACTTGTAAAAGCAATCATTTTAATCATCAGACGCTGCAACCAGCACTAATATAGTGTCGAGATGGAGATGCCTGGCAGGCACTGAGAGAGAGAGGGACAGAAAAGAAGGGAGGGGGTTTCAGTGCTGGCAAAAGGAGGAAGGAGGAAGAGCTTATCGACAGGTGAGGGCAGAGGAAAAAGGGGTGAGATGGTTATCAGTGCATCCCCATGACACACTGTTTCTTTAACCACTTTAAAATCAGTTAACTTGCCAGGGCTTAGTGATTTGCCTCACTCAGGCATTGTTTTCATTTTTTTAACCTCACATTTCATTGCAGACTCTTTATAAAAATTTCCAGAATGATTTTTCTTCTTCTGGAACGATTGAATATTTGACAATACCACTGATTAGATTTTAAAAGTATCAGTAAAGTTAGAGGGTTATATCATATATAAGACTTTCTTCTTAGCAGTGTTGCCAAACTCTGGAGCAGATGTGACGAAATAAACACCGTCTCTCTCTTCTGTGCCTTAGGTTTTTCCAGCTTGTCTCTGGGAGATCAGATGAGTCTACTGCAGAGTGCTTGGATGGAAATTCTGATCCTGAGCATCGTCTTCCGCTCGCTGCCCTACGAGGACGAGCTGGTTTACGCCGAGGACTATGTGATGGACGAAGAGCACTCCCGGCTCACGGGCCTGCTAGACCTTTTTGTCTCCATTTTGCAGCTTGTCCGCAAGTACAAGAAGCTGAAGGTGGAGAAGGAGGAGTTTGTCACGCTCAAGGCTATCGCTCTCGCCAACTCAGGTAAAGATGGGGCCACACTAAGGGCATAATATATACACACATAATATACAGGCCAGAAAATATGAGGATAGATTATAGGTTTCGGATTGATGCAGTTTATCTGAATTGGCTGTGGAAGTAATACTTCTATTAATTAATAACTGTTGCTCGCTGTCATGTTTCTGTGTGAGAAAATAGTGGTTAAACGGTTGCCTCAACTCTAAAGCTACCTCAAGAGATCCACTGAATTGAACAAAATAACCCAAGAATAGACTCCATCCTGAATGTTCTGTAATCTGCTCCATCTTAATGTGGCCTTCTGAATTGATACAGCCGAGATAAACATGAAGGACACACAGAAAGAGAAAGTGAGTGAGGGAGGAGGGAGCGCTGAGCTTTTAATTGAACGCCTTCCGTGTTGTGGCATTCCTCCATTTGTTCTCTCTCTATCTCCATAACAGTAGCCACGGGGCCCTGCAGCCACAGGAGATAAATTTAGCATTTCATTAGGAGCACAGGGCCTGTCAATAAAATGTGTTAAGTCGAATGGAATGAGTATCAGGGAGTGATGGGCCTCGTTTGTTCCGGGGAGAAGACGAGGCACCCGTATCGACAGCATGCTTTTCAGAAGGCACGGTCTGTCCCTCTCTGATCAATGTCTGGACAGAGCCCGCGAGCAAGCACTCTCTATTCCTCTGTCTCCCTCCATCCCTCCCTCTCTCTCTATCTCTCTCTCTCTCTCTCTCTCTCTCTCTCTCTCTCTCTCTCTCTCTCTCACTATGCCTCTCTTTTTGTTTGCTTGAAAAATGAAAAATGCTGAGGGTGGGTTTTGCTTTACTTTCGGACGACAGACCTTTTTGCGGAGAGGTGGAGCCGGGAGGATCAGGATGGGGGGAAGAGCAGAGCGTGCCGAGAGCTCAAACAAGGGCTCTGTGCAAAAGCCCTCATGGGAGTGCCTCTGTCTGACAGCTGTGAAAATTCATAGCGATTGATTTTGTAATTAGCAGTTTATCAATCGTATCGACGCGGCCTCTCTGATGGATTGCAAGGAAATTGTTTCTTCAAAGTTGTTTTTTTAATGCCCCCTATACACACTCTATCTCTTGGGCACAAATATACCAATGTTCCATCTTTTATTTCTATCTGTCCTGATCCACACACTCACACCAAAACACATGTGGGAATGCATGTGAGAATAAACCCTATCACATTGCAGAGTGTTTGTATCAAGGCAAATTGCACAAACGGCGTTTAATCATTTTCTCATAACAGTTTTTTTTTTCATTTGCATAATGCATAGACTTTCACGCTAATTTTTTATTCTCCTACTGACTGTCGTCACCTCATTCACTTGTTTCAAAAACACTCTGCCGTTCACCATTAAGTGTCTCAAATGGTCAGAGTGAGAAATATCTCAAGGTCTTGGGAACGCAGCTGTTCCACTCAATGAATTTTAGAATTCTGAAATCTGTTTTCCTTTTTATTGTCCCACATGGTGAAATATTCACCAAGGTGAGATCAGCCAGGCAGCCAGTCACATCCTTCATCTGAGGTGTCAGACACCCCTTAACAACTGCTGTCTCAGTGTCCCTCTGTGTGTCTCACTACTAGTGCATGTGTGTGTGAGCGTGATAAAGAGATGGGTTTAGCCCTATGATACCACCCCTGTGCATTTAGCTACATAGATTAATTAATTAATTTCTAGAATAACAGAATATTTGACATAGCAGTTATCTATCAGTCAGAAACCAGTTTCCTGAAAAGAAAAGTTGTAATTAGTCAATATGTGTTTCGGTTTCTTATTTTACAATGTTCTTTGTGCTGTGGTACTCAGAAACACAGGTCAGGTCTATTATACATATTCTTATGTACTGTATCTTTAAACAGTATGTTCATTGCAATATTTTCTGTGCCATAGCATTTTTATTTGTGAATAATAAATAATATTTAAAAATCCTATATTTCAGACAAATTTTCATATAAAACACTACAGAAAATATACACAAAAAGTGATCATAAAGTGTACATGCTTTTTTTATTTCATGAGACGGCCATGATTATTAAAATATATTCGCAGAGGCAATGCAATGATTTAATTGAAATTATTATCATTTTTATTATTTGAACCATCGCATCTATTGTAGAAAAAATACTGGAGTCACATGCCCTGAAAAATAAAGGTTGTAAAAAAAATTGGGTTAAATTTTTATTTGAGAAATTTTGTCACTTAAACATGACCTACTTTTGTTTTATTCATTAAATGTGCTGTCTGTTAAGAAAATATATTGCTGTTGCACATGAAACATAGCGTTAACGAGCATCATGTATTGTGTGTGTGTGTTTTCCATCATTAGACTCCATGCACATAGAGGACGTGGAGGCGGTTCAGAAGCTGCAGGACGCTCTCCATGAAGCGCTGCAGGACTATGAGAACAGCCAGCACACGGAGGACCCGCGGCGGGCAGGCAAGCTGCTCATGACCCTGCCCCTGCTGCGGCAGACCGCCACTAAGGCCGTGCAACACTTCTACAGCATCAAGGTGCAGGGCAAAGTGCCCATGCACAAACTCTTCCTGGAAATGCTGGAGGCCAAGGTGTGAACAGGCCGGGCTAGGACGGCCAGGACTTTAGAGACACACTAACTGAGGAGAGACAAGAGGAGAGACACACTGTTGATTGACAAGCAAGTTACAGACTCACCTCTCTCCGCTCTGTCTTTTCAAATCTCTGTCTCCCTCTCTCTCTCTCACGGACATGAGAAGTTTTTAAAGAACAACCTTAAAAAATACGCAAAATAAAAACTCCGTATAAATATAAATGATGAAGAGTTTAAAAATATATAACAAATCCTATGTACTTGTACAGTAATGATTTTTTTTTTTTTTTGCTGTTTATGGTCTGTGATTATGTACGAAGAAAGAAATCTCTTTAAGTCGGAGTGTTCTCAATGAGGTGGTCAGGCATTTTATTATTTTTTTTTATTTAAAGTTTTTGAAAATCTAACTCTATACATGTCATGATTAAATCACCAGTATGTAACATGTGGAGCATCGCATGTCAACTACATGTGATTGTTCAGCCCCAAGGACTTGTCCAGGACTTGTAAATATTCATCACACGGCGATTAAATAATGACTGGCACATGTCGGGGAAGATGGCAGCCATGTGGTCCTGCTCTGCTCAAAGGGACGAGAAGACGCATAAATCATAAAATGTGAGCTTTTTCACTTTAAATGTTCTTGAATATACCTCTTCAGAACAGTGAACCTGCAGCCAGGATTCTATCACACCATGTACAGGAAGTGACACAACTGGTAAACGCGTTTAAACGAACTAGTTGAGCCAGGTAGTCAGTCGTCTTACTGTGTAGTAACTCAGCAATAAAGGGAGCTGATGGTACGGATGTAATCGAACTGCTTCGCAATGCTGCTGCCATTAGAACACAATTCATATAACATTTCATACATCATGTGTTCAAGTGCGTGCATTTCAGCAATAAATCGCACCACTTGCCTGTTGCACTGTGCCCATTCGCTGATGGTCGTTAGCAATGCTGATGTTTCCTCCAGCCCAAATTTGGTCAGCGGTGTAAGCTGGTGCTAAATGTTAGCTGGCAGGCTGACAAACAGGCCTGATTTGGGCAGAGTGAAAGATGAGTGAGGGATTGGTAGGGGGGTAGGCTGTGGAGAGGGGAATGAGGTTCAGAGGAGGAGGTATTAAATGATTTATGCCAGGTGGCATAAGTCCAGGAGATTCCATGTTCAAACAATCAGAGGCCCGTACGTCAAAGGAACTATTCTGGGCGCGTTAAGCCACGGGTAAAGCCATCCCGCACAGAGAAAGAAAGGTGCCCAGCATCTGCTCGGCCTGTTTTAGAAGTGACCAGGACTTTTTATAGTCGCGGCACTTTTATAGCAATGTATCCGAATGAAGGTGAACAGCAGGTGCAGGTTTTTCACACCAGCGATATTTTTAGGCCTGCAAAGGTGGCAGAAGCTTGAAGAATAGTGTGTGCACACACTGAGGGCTCCTGACCCCATGTTGTCACAACAGCACTGACGCATTGATTACTAAAAAGGGCTTCGGAGCATAAACAGCTAATTATCCTCCGTATCCTCCCCCTCCGAAGGTTTCCAACTACGCGAGTGGCCACGAAGGATGACTAGAAACCACCGGCATCACTCTACTCTACTCTGGACTGAGAGCAACATCGGAGCAACTGTGTAAATTGCGCGCGAAAGAGAGCCGCCATGTTGTTTTGTTTGACCTTTGTGGTGCATGATTGGAAATGTAGTTCAGTACTGTAGATTTCTGTCACCCCCCTTTTTCCTCCATTTGAGAGAGTCGGTTCGGGAAGGGATGGCTTATACTACTGATGTCATTTTATGTGATGTTATAAATTGTGGCACTGTCACAATTTGATACTGTGATCAAAGGGACTGACATAGTGAAGGGTGACGGTGACCAGCTCACTCACTATATCATTGGCCAAGGAGAATTCTGCTGTACACTCATTGGCTACTTAATGGAGAATAGGCATGCACCTGTTCAATAAAACTGTTTAAACTTGAAGTAGCCACAGCCCTTTGTGTGGAAGCGGCTTAGCCAAACAAGCAAGGACAATATAATACAGGGCATTTTCTTTTTTTCTTTTTTCATTTATTGTTCAGACGATGTGGGTGAGAACAAGGACCAATTCTGACTACAATCATGCCGTTTCTATTCCTAAATAGTTCAGTACTGTAGGTTTTTATCCATACTGTGTTTGGAGTTTAACTTTTCTCTGTGTTCAAAGCTTCCAGCTTATCCAATAAACACTTTTTCTGGTCTATCTGTATGTACCCTACTTACTTGAATAGCGTATACCATCCACTTAACCACCTCACAAATCAAGTCTTTTTAAACAGTCATGTTACGTTATATATAAATATATATTATGCAAGCCCAGTGTGAGCTTCATATATACTGTACTTTCATCATAACCTTTAATTACTCCTTAAGATTTAATAGATATCACATTTCTATATGAATCATTCTAATGTTAATGTTAACAGTCAAATTAAAAAAAAAATCCCACTTGTCTAAGCCCTTTAAGCATGCTCCAGTCAGAATTGGTCCACTGTGTTCAAAATGACGAAAAATGGAAAAGGGATTTTATTTTCTCCTAAAATATATTTATTGTGTGTATTATATCACTTTGGTCACACTGTACAATAATATCTCTGATTGTTCATTCAAGAATTCATGTGTCACATTTCTTTCATTTTTTTTTCTTTTTTTTTTTTTTGATGTCAAAAATGAGAAAAAGGAACAAAGAAAAGATATACTCCCAAAGTACTGTGTCTGTTTCTCTCGTGTTGTTTCGAGCACACACCAGACACTGTACTTAGCACACCGCAAGCTCAGTGATATGGAAAGGCACAGTTCTCAAAGCATCAGTGGGCTCCCCAGGGATGACAGAATATGTCAGCGCGGTTACTATTGTCTAAAGCGTCTCGCTCTGGCCTGGCTATAGATTTCTCGTCCAGAGATTCCAACTTTTTTCTACTGTAACCTAACATTCCTGAAAATTCACATTCCATGCATGTACTGAGAGATCAAACAGAGCCTGAGTATTAGAAACTAAAGTGATGGCCTTTAGCTTGTCCTTTCAGGTTAGATGTAGAGGGGGGGGAAAGAGTATGAGTTTCTACAGATTCAAAGCAGCTCTCTGGTAAAAAGAAGGGGAAAAAAAGAAATCGAGAAAATGTAAATGATGCAATGTAAATCTCCAGCCAACATTGCAGAAAATAATTTTAAAACAACAGTTTTAGCCTATCTACACACACACTTACTGTACACGTACACACACACACACACACACACACACACACACACACACACACACACACACTTACTGTATAAGGATTTGGCAGCATGTAAAATGTAATGCAAACTGCTTCTGGAGATTTTAGAGGGAAAATATTAATATATAAAAAAAGAAAAAAAAACAGTGAAGTCTGTATAAAGATTTAACTGGAATTAGATCATAAAGACTTCAAAAAAGAATTCATTTTCTTTCTTTCTTTTCCCCTAAAAATGTATCAGTCTGTGACCTGCTTATTTGAAATGATGCTGTCTGGTAAAACTTTTATATTAATGTTAACTAGTCTGCAGTTGTTTCCTAAAATCACCATCAATATTGTTAATCTCTACTCTTTAAAGATGTTCATTTGCTTAATGAATAGGAATTGGTTCATTTTATTTGCATAGTCTTTTCAATAGCAGACATTGCTACAAATCAGATGTACAGATGCAGATTTAAATACAAATTAAGCAAATTAAGCAAATTAAGCAGAGATGACAATAAATAAATATATAAATAGATAAATAAATAATCCCTGAGATGGCGTAAGGAAAAAACTTTCCGAGTGCCACTGGATTATATTACTTTGTCACAAGTCAAACATGATGAAAGCATGATAAAAATCATAATAAGAGTTCTGGATTGAGAACAGAATGAAGAATCGTTCTAATAACCGCTGTAGAATTACAACTAATAATCGAAATAATCCTTCACTAGTGTTATACCGTGTGTGTGTGTCTACACACACCATGTGTGTGTGTGTGCATGTGTGAGCCATTCACAATGTTAGGGCTTCCCTCTGTCCCACTCATAGTTTACCATTCATCAGGCTGCAGTCCCCATCAGTATGTGTTCAAGGCCTTTATACTTCCTAACTGAGCTCCATTATTCTCAGTGTTGATGATGGCCGGAGAAAGAATTGCATGTCAGTGTGAGTGATTGGGTTTGAACTGAGCTGCAGTATACACTTTGCATAAAGCAATGGCTCAAATTACACTTAGGATTGAAAACGGAGCGTGCGAACGTCCCCCGAGAGCTTGTGGCACAGAAATAAAATATAAGCCTCACTCCCTCATCAGTCTCCCGCGTTTCTCCTTCTCGTCTCGGCATCCCTGCCACGTTTCGATTCTCTTAAATGTTTTATTTTTTTGAACTCATTCTCAGCGATATTCTTTTGTTATGTTTTGCAAAGCGACGTACACGTGTGTATGTCTTTATGAGGTGACAAATGTTTTTCAAACCTGCTGTTCTAGGATTCACCAGGATATTATTACTACTTCAGAAGTAGTGGTGTGAAATGATGTGACACGTGCATATCGTCCACATACAGTACAGTAATTTGTGACAGTGGGAAGACATGCAGCAGACTTTAAATTGGGTTAAAATTTGTTCTTGAATACTAATACAGTATGTGACGGAGCATGTTGAATATGTCACTTTAGGAATAGTTATAAATAGTATGATGTATATACTGTATGATGATGTGTTTAGATATAACCAGGTTATATGCAGCAGGTACTGTAGCTTGCCAACTCACAGCTCTGATCAGGACAGTGTTTGTGTGGAGCTCCTCCCACTTCACAAAAATTTACAGGTAAGTAGATTGACTGCTCGATGCTCTAGTTACCACTAGGTGTGTATTTATGTGTTGCTTACCCCAGTGTTCCAAGCATAGGCTCTGAATACAAAAAAAGTGGTTTTGTACTCATGGTAAAATATAAATGTATATTAATTCAAATGAAGAGCTTTACTCTTGGCAGCACGGTGGTTAGCACTATGGCCTCGGACCTCCAGGGTCGAGGGTTCGATTCCTGCCTAGGGTCTGTGATTGTGGTGTTTGCATAAAAGGATAGCAATAGGCTGATTGGTGATTCCAAATTCCCTGTAGTGTGTGAGTGAGTGTACATGTGTTTATGTGCCCTATAATGGACTGGCACACATCCAGGGTGTACCCTGCTTCATGCCCCGAGTTCCCTGAGAAAGGCTCCTGTGACCCTGGACAGGATCGATAATAGAGAATGAGTGAGAATAAGAGAGGGTTACATATGGTAAAAAGAAAATAAATAAATAAATAAATAAATAAATAAATAAGTATATATCCATCTAGGAACCTCTGCCGTCCAACTAGGGACCGTGGAGGCAATGGTGACCATTTATTCCTATTTTGTAGGACCGTGGTAGGACCACCAGTCAAGATTCACACACACTACAGGTAATTTGGTGTGTTAGCCTAATCTACATGTTTTTGTGGGAGGAAACCGGAAAAACCTGAAGGAAACCCACCAAGCACGGGTAGAACATGCAAACTCCTAACGTGGTTATCGAACCCAGGACTTGGACATGTACGGCGACAGTGCTCATATTATATTATATTATATTATATTATATTATATTATATTATATTATATTATATTATATTATATTATATTATATTATATTTTTTACTTATTAAAATGCATTATCAGGGAGTTTAAGTCTAAAAATTTTTAAAAATGATGAGACATATGCATATAAAAATTATATTGTGTAATTGAAGATATATTTAACAAAATGCTATAAATGAAATAAAACATGTACAACATATAACAGACCACATTCTCAATCCACACCTCTAAATGTTTTCACAATGCACATAAAAAGCACTTTTAAATGAGTACTGTATGTGTTACTTTGCCGTACATTATGATTTTCCCTATAATTAATCCATAAGTGCGTATTAATAAGTGTATACAATAAGTTCTGTCATGTATTAAGCAGATAGAACGTGTGGCCAGATGAAGGGGAACAGAAGCACACAAACACACTGCTGGAGCAGAAACAGTGTGAGGAGCGCTCAGAGCTCGACGCTCAGAATGGACCTGACCTTTTCTGCATGTCAGCCAAAGGTTAGAAATATCCACTGTCCATAAAGGTAATCCACATGTTTGCCGTTATGCTGGAGATCCTCCTAAATGCAGCAAGCGGGAATCTAAAGATAATCCCATGAGAGGCTGCATGGCATTCTGGTGTGCTTACAAACCCTCGTTCTTGTACTGTCTCTTTCCTGCTCTTTCACTTAATGGATACAGCAGAGATGACAAAAGTACATACATGCATACAGAAGAACGACAAATTAGAAACTCATTCCAGTGTGTCTTAGTTAGTAAGGTGATGAGACACCAATGCACCTTGGAAGGGATCCTGCAAGTCTCTGGATCTGTAATGGAGACGTGAGCACCATTCCTCCCAAAGTGATGTTTCAATGATATTCACTTGGGCTGTGATCATCTGACTTTAAAGGTCATAACTTGGATTCATTAGATACACCCGGCTAGAACTGTGTTGGATCCCGTTTTGCCTTGTTTCTTCATGTCATAGATTCAACAAAGTGCTGAAAAACGTCCATTATATGCCAGGCATGGATAAGCCATGATACGAATTTCCTGTTCAACCACATCCCAAAAGGTGCTCGATTAGATGGAGGTGACTTTGGAAGACATTTGTGTAAATTGAACTTATTGTCATGTTCAAGAAACCATTATAATGATTTGAGATTTGTAGCATGTTAGTCATGTTAGCATTCGTAGTCATAAGGGGATGGATAAGGTCAGCACCAATGCTTAGATAGGCTGTGGTGTTTAAACGATGCCCAACTAGTATTAAGGGGCCCAAAATGTGCCTAGAAATGATCCTACACCCCATTACACCAGTGGCGGCATGGTGGTGTAGTGGTTAGCACGGTCGCCTTGCACCTCCAGGGTCCGGATTTGATTGCCAGGTTCGATTCCTGTCTCTGTGTACATGGAGTTTCCAAATTGCCCATAGTGTGTGAGTGTGTGTGCATGTGTGCCCTGTGATGGACTGGCACCCTGTTCAGGGTGTACCCTGCCTTGCCCCCATGACCCTGAACACTTTATAAAGCAGTGTAGACGACGACCACTACACCACCACCACCAGCCTGAACCGTGGATCCATGCTTTCAGGTTTCATGTTGTTGATGCCAAATACTGAACGTACCATCTGAACGTCACAACAGAAATCAAGACTCATCACACCAGGCAATATTTCTCCAATTTCTGTGAGCTCATGCTAATTTTTCACTTCATTTTCACGATGTGATCTTCTGTCTTAAGATTGCACGTTCAGAGATACTCTTTGGTATACCTCTGTTGTAACATCCGTCAGTCAGAATAACGTTGTCTCTAAATGTATGCATCATGTTACCTAGCTGTACTGATCAACTGACTAAGAGACGACACAGCGTATCTACCACCGGAGCATGCATTATAAATACAGCCTCTTAAACGCTGCTTTCTTCAGCCATCAGAAGGTGAACGTGCACAGAATGTGCGTGCATCTTGTCATTGTAAATCTGACCTTAGTTAAGGGTGAAAAGCTGAAAACACTATGGCGCACTCTGTCTTTTCCAGGAGAGATCAAAAACCGTAAATACTGGCCTGCTTACTTGTCTTAAGCTCATGGACATACTTTATGCCGTATAATGCATATGACCAGCCATAATTCACGCATTTATATTCATAAATGTGATTTTGTATTTAAAATACGACCTATAAAGCTTGATATATGGAAATTGACAGATCATATGTGATTCCTGGATTAAATGTCTTATAGATCACATGGTTTATGTCGTTCCTCCCCCCTCTCTCGCTCGCCTTGCCTGAGAACGGAACCTTGACCATGCAGGTAATTTACAGTGTTATGGGATGAGTGCAAAACATGCTGTAAATAAATAAGAGTCAAATCCATTTTATTTTAGGACGTGGGGGAGGTTAGATAGCCCACCCACCACCCCACCCCCCGTCTTACCCGCACACCCCACACAGCACCACCACCATCACTTCCTCACACTGATGTCCTGCAAATGGTGATGTTCCGTCACAGTTCATGTCAGCATATCATTGAGAAAGGGAAGGGCCCACAAATGGGCCAGAGAGCTGAAGTGTGCGGTCCATTTGCTAATTTCAATATGATCGCTGTCTGCACGGGAATGGCCTTGGGCGCACCGCTTCTGTCTCCTCACTGTCCGCTACGACCTTGTTTCTGAGAATGAGACTTTCATAAATAGGCTGCACTATGCTGTGCGCATATCCACTACACCCAAATCCCATTCTCTGTCTATAAAGCATGGAGCGATGCATTCTGGGTCAGTCTGTGAGGTCATTCCTAGAGTCAATATGGATGCTGGAAGGAAAGGTGCATAAACATACACCCATGAATACATTATTTCTTCTAACTGAACACTATTGACCAAATATAAGCATGCACATATTATAAAAAAAAAAAAATATATATATATATATATATATATATATATAAGACTAAGTCTATTACGCTTTTCCTGAGACTGAGAACATAAGCGCCCTCGACTGTGGTCTCACAGTAAAACTTACCCTGACATCTGAAGGCTCTTTGTGCTTTATAAAGGGAGAATGCAGTCGAAAGTGTCTTTTACAATGTCAGTCTGCCACGGCACAATCCAGAGATACAGAGAATACCTCTGTCTGTCCCTCACGCTGATCAATACCAGGCTCCTGCAGCTGCCGTGCCTGCCTAATGGCTTTGTGTAGTTAAAGCTCACATATCGGCAGGCATTTTGGGGCTCTTTTATGGGGAATTAGCACTGTCACCTCTCAGCTAATTGAGAATGGTAGGAGCATAGATTATTTCAGAAAATATCAATTAGACAAACAAAGAGAATGCGAAGGTGATTTTTTTTTTCTTTTCTCAAAGTCACTGCAGTTTTATGTCAGAGTGTCACTTTACCATACATGTGCTCGAATGCAGTGTAAAAGATAATACGATACTGAAACTAGATCGTTGCATTCGCTTGCCCGTTAGATTAGATATAAATAATTTATATACTGTATAAATCTTTATAATGGACAGCGTGTATTGCAGGAAAAAGAATATACGTATATATTATCATTACCTAATCTGTTTATGTTTACATATTTATTGGTTAAGTCAGCAGTACAGTTTCCTTTCGCCGACAACATCAGATTTAACATGAATGCTCTGAAACAGACCTTAAAAGCACTTATTAAACCCCATTTTGAACCATAATGAATAATAAGGCAATAATGTGCAAGTGAGGTTTTCGTGAATGACTGTGTGTATAGTTCCACAGACAGATGTGTTTCTTCTATAAGTTGGCAACAAGTTATACATCGATTTTCAAGAATGAGGCGTTCCACCGTCTGGATGTTCACGGGACGACTGCAGTGTGCTCCGGGATCGTCATACACATGCAGACATACAGCCTTCAGTAAAACGTCTGCATCATTCAAATATTTTACCGTGGGTGAGAGTCTCAACACCGTACTGTGCTTGAAGTCATCTGTAAATGTCAATCAGTTTCATCACAAGTCCCGGGTTGACTTGAACACACTTGCTGTACTCATTTGTTGGTGTAATAACGTTGTTTTTTTTTAAACTTTTTTTTATCATAATAGAATTCACTTCTATAGACACTACAAATCACTTCAAGTCATTTTGCTTAAGCGCATCTGCTCCATGCTGTAAACGATCCAATGCAAAATCAAACTGTTTTATAAATCTATACATCGCAGCATTGTATTGATCACATTTTTTTTTACATAACTCAGGGCTCATATTGTCCCATCTGTTTTTTGTAACTTTACAAGCCTGTGAATTCTGATTAAACCCCCTCCACTTAAAGCCTTTAATGTCACTGCTGCCTGTGGGTGTGTGTTAACACCCAGTGTGAATTGGACATCTGTCCACAAGGAAAAACATGTTTAAAAAAAAAAGAGAGAGAGAGAGAGAGAGAGAGAGAGAGAGAGAGAGAGAGAGAGACAATGAATATGAAGGAGCGCTCTTCGGTCCTGTCCACACTGTGTATTCTTAAAAATTAGATTTCCCTAGATAACTAAATTAAGTCATTCAGCTGCAGGGGATCATGGGCAATTGTAGTTCTCTCACTTCTGACAGTCTGCTGTGTTAAGTAAAGAATTAGAAGACAACTGTTTGGAGTGGAATGGGTATATGTGGCTTACATTTCTTCTCCCAGTTGCTTAAGGACAGGTAAGTTGAATCTTCAAGCTGGATTGTATGCAGGACAGATGGGTATAATGTATTCTAATGAGAAGAGCTCCATCTATGGACCACCTGTTGAACTGCACCAGTGTCACTTCACTCTGTAGGCCTGTGTACGTCCTGGCTTTTTTTTTTTTTTTTTAAAGAATGGTCTATTTAAATAATGTTTTAATGTCATTCATTTTCTTTCTTGTTTTTTTTTTTGTTAGAATGTAACCACATATCATATTAAAGTGCTGATTTTGGCTTTTTTGGGGGACACACGAGTTCTTTTAATTTGTAATCTTATTTGTAAGTTTCAGCCATAATGTGAATATGTTTTGGAGGAATTGCATGTCACACAGGGGGGGAGATAAAGGGAGATTCAGCACTTTTGATGATATGTGGTTACATTACGGCTCTCAAGGCTGGTCACGGAGTTAAAATGTCCCAGTAACATTTCCTTTTATTTATATCTGTAGACCTTGGTTGAGGTAAATGAGTTGAGACAAAGAGTGTACGAGAGTCTAGGTTACGAACAGTTACTTGCGAGGAGGAGGAAGCGTTCAAAATGGCTTTCCTTTTTTTTTTCCCTTTTTTTTTTAACCTCCGGTTACTCAATGTCGAAAGGCAGCATGTCATTATCTTAAATCTTAACTATCCCGCTATGACGGAGTGATCGACAGCCGTGTCTATCAGTGCTCTTATTAGAGAAAGGGTTTATTCAGTGTGTGTGTATAGTAAGAGAGCATCTTTCCCTCAGCGCGGGAACATTAGCTCCTTTAGCAGGCCGAGTCGTGGCCTGTCGCTTCTGCAGTCTCATTTCCATCCTCCTGTTATAAATTTACTGCCTCCTTTAATATTCTGTCATACTTAAAGTTTTATAGCTTCATTTTTACGACCGTATCCTTATGTCCCAATGAACTTTTCTATGCAAATCGCTCATTCTCATCCTTCCCGCCTCCAGAGAAGTTGCAGCGTTTGTCTTCCGTTTCTGTTTTGTTTATGAGGAAGATGAAGACGCCATGGTCGAGCAGAGCTCCATTGTGCCTGCGCTGAGTCGAACAGACATGCAGGTTGTGCGAGACGCTGTTTTGTGTGTGTGTGTGTGTAGTAAATCACATTACCACAAACGGTGGATTAATTGGTTTTACTCGACTGTTATGTCTGGAGCTTCAGTCTGTAGTTCAGTCTGATGGAGGCAGACAGCAGGTTTATTCATACAGTAGCTCTAAGTAAAATAGACTGTTATATGGTGTTGCATAAACTTTTATAAATCTTGTTTTGAGAGGCCAAATCCTTAAAAATATCAACATGGCGTCTTACTTAAAGATTTCTATTTATTTTAAGTTTATTGCTCTATATAAATATTAAAGTGTTAAATTTTAAACTCCAACATTAATTAATAAAAAAAATAACGTTAGAAAAGTAATAAAAATTACATTTTATTCTAACTGATATTCACTAAATAATAATTATTCAAACTTTCTTCTAAATGGCACTCTGGACTTCTGAGTTGATGTAATTATATATATTTTTCTATTTACTACACACATGTCCATTAATTATCTCATTCATCGGGTTAATTTTTCTCACTCTGGTTCACTTCCAGTTCATGAATTTCAAGGTTTGTGATTATTCACTAACACGCTGAACAATTTCACTTATGGGAATCTTAACCATGCATTCGGCTTAGCTCATAAATTTTTTCATCCCTCTAAGATTTTTATACATTTCATGCATGGAATCAAATTCAAATTTATATTCGTGACATACACAACCATACACAGTATGATATGCAGTGAAATGCTTACACAACTGTCTGTGACCTAAAAAGGGAAATGAGACATAAAGCACATTTTGGGGGATTATAAAATTACAAAATAAACATGATGTAAACATATAAACACTACATTTTTCTTTCAAACTGTGCATGACTTGCGGCACTGCGCAAAACTGGAAATATTGCTGAACATTAATATATGCACATTTATTGTATGTGAAGTGCATAACAATCACAGGATCATCGTCTTGCAAACTGCTGTCCTACATGAACTCTACTTTAAATAAAAGTGCTCAGTGCAACTTTACATCTCTTTTTTTTTTTTTTTTTTGCAGAATCTTTTACATTACTTACTTTTCAGCTCTGTGTATGACATGTTTCCTCAAATATTATAATGAACCATAGTCCTATCACTATACCTTTTTGGAAAGGTTAATAAAAATGTTGCTAATTAAAATAACTTCCAGTCTTTTTATTTGAACTCATTTATTTTATCATGTTTTTAATTTTTAATCGCTGTTTAAACATTTAGCCATTACAAGAATTATACATTTACTCTGGTACTTTCAGGTAAAATATAACCCGATTGCACCATTAATGAAAAACATTACCACCATGGTTATATATTTGTACAAAAAGAGCAATAATAAATATCATATAACTTACAAGTCAAGCTTGAAGTTATATGATATTTGAAATATTTAATTGTATAAAATTTGAGTTCTCTGTAGTTCCAATTTGACACAACAAACATTCTTAATCTGTGTCTAGTCTAGTTACCCCATAAGTGAAACGTGAGAAAATTACTTTTAAATAGAATGATTGGCGTTAAGTCAAACCAGGATTGAGTATGTTTAAGGCGTAAAAAAACGTTTGACATTTACAGAAGACGTTAAGCACAGTACAGTGATGAGACTTTCATCCTCAGTAAAACATTTGAATGGTGCAGAGATTTTAAAGAAGGTCCATGAATGGAAGCCGAGGTGGCCGAGGTGGCTCGGAGAGCACTGCACTCGTTTCTGTGTACACTGAGCGAGAGGAACCCCTGATCCTTGAAAATCGATTGATAACTTGTCACCAGCTTGCAGGAGAGACACACAATCAATTTCAATTCAAAAACACAACATTACAGGAACTCCTGACAGTTACTGCCGCATCACCTGTACAGTCAAGAACTTGCTCCATGCAATTTCTACATGCCTTTAGAAGAGTTCCTGGGAGGCCAGCGTTTTACTCATGAATAAAACATATGTAAAAGTGCCACTTTACATGATGGTATCCAGGCATTAGTGAACCGCGGGATAAGAGCATTAGTGTAGCAGGGGATTATATAAAGAAATAAAGGCAGTTTTTACTCCCATAGTAATTGTGCTCTGTTATTCTGCACAATAAAAAGTCTTAGTTTCCACATTTTGAAACACACTTTTATTTTGCATATATACAGTATACTGTATGTGTAAAGAGAAAGAGACCGAGAGAGATACACTTTATCAGTCATACAAATAAATTTATGATTAACCATTTAATTGTTATTTAATTGCTGTGATTTGTTTGAAGATTGATGGCCAGACTCAGGTTATTGCACTGCCCTTATACAGTAACTACTGCTGTTCTGCTGTACAAGAAAGGTGGCAGTGCCAGTTAGAGTGAATGGAGCAGCTCAGACGGGTTTTTCGTCAAAGTACCATCCATGGTAATCCTCTTCAGCAGTTTATATGATGTGAAGTTATCATAGTTATCATAACTTCACCAAATCCGTCACATTTTAGTGCCTCAGATATGATTTATAAACCCTGAGTATGCACAAACAAACACAATCACTCCGATCTGTCTTGGTTGCGTGGGAACTTTCTGGGAATCGCTGAGATGCCTGTTAAATGTTGCTTTTGCTTCTGGTGCTTACACTAACCTGCATAGGTGGGAATCCTGGCCTTATGGTGAGCACATGGGCAGATCTGAGGTCTCTGCTGTCCCAATGACAGAAACACATAGACAGGCTAATCTATACTTTAACTTAAAATTCCACACCAAATCGACCTTCTGGTCACTTTAAATTGATTGACTTATTATTTTATTTATTTAATTAGTTAGTTATAATATATTCAGGTCAAATATATATATATTTATATATTAATATACAATGATTTTATATCAGTCATATAAAAAAAGTAAACAGCTAAATATTTTGTATAATGTGAGAATTTTGGTGAAAAATGATTGAAAACAATGTAATTTGGGGAACTTTTACTGCTCTGAGAAGAAAAAATGGGTCAAAATTTACCTAAATGTTATGTAACGGCTAAATTGTGTTCGGCCAATCTTGGGGCGTTACATTAAAGTACCAGATCCCCAATATGTCCAGCCTTTTTCCTCAAATCAGGTTCCAGTAATTACAGTCTGCCCTGCTTTTCTCTCCTGCCTTCTCCGGTGTTGGACCGTCTCACTCCTCTGCGTAGAGAGTGCCCTGGCACATTAAGTTCTGAGAAAGCTAATTGCAGCCAGCAGGCTCGCACCGCTTTTCTCCACCTCATTTGTCAAACTAAGTCTCTGTTTTAACTTTGTCGATTTCTTCCTAACCCCTTCCAATTAAAGCCCACTAAAGCTCGCCATGGGAGATAGAGAGAGGGGAGAGGACAGCTGTCCTACGTTACAAATGATGGTGGCTTACTGTCTACCTCAGTCACTAGGAATCCATGACATCAGCACTACAGTGTCCTCATTGTGTGTGTTGAGTGGAGGTTTAGGGTCTTCGGCTTGAGACTGCATGAAACAATACAATACACCAGCGAGGATTTTCATGCTTGAAAGTACTTTTGTTATTGTTTCATGACCAGGATGGATATGTTATAAATAGATGGATATGTTCTTTTTATTAAATTGTAACGTGTTTATGTAGAATTATGGTGTGTGACTATTAAGACAGATGGTAAAGTGTGATGACTCTGTTTCTGTGTGTGTGTGTGTGTGTGTGTGCAGTATGAGTTTTTTTGTTTTTTTTCCCCCGCTGCTCCATCCCGATGCTCGCAAGGGGACTGCTTGTTCTTGGCTCAACACTCGTAATCACCTTACCTCTGCGTGTCGTCTCTCTATGTCTCTGTCTCTGTTTTCTTTTCTAGTCTATTTTCCACAGGAAGAGCTCAGCTGGTTTGACAAGCTTGTGGTAAAAGCCTGGGGGTGGGGGTGCATGAGGGAGAGATTTAGGAGTGTGGATGTACCTCTGCGGAATTGAGTTTAGGTATATGTTTCATTTTTTACTTCACTGTCTGCCTAGCATTATTGTCTGAGAGGGCAGGATGGGCAGAGTGTATTATCTGTGGCTCAACCAGACTGAGCAAAGCTATTTGAGCTGTCATATGGTTTTATGCACGTGCTTACAACCTTATAAGCTACCTCCGGCTCCTGAGCTACAACATGGCTGATTTTGCGATTTTTCTATATGGAGCTGATTAAAGTAGTTGTCGAAAATGTTCAGATCCTCTTTCAA
>JAQQZT010000005.1:9984431-10014593 GCA_030068275.1 Clarias platycephalus | reverse complement strand
TAGTGTTTATATATATATATATATATATATATATATATATATATATATATATACAGTATATATTTATATATCCATATAAAAATCCATGTGGAGGAATTTTGGCCCATTTTCGTTTACAACAGTGCTTCAGTTCATTGTGATTTTTTGGGCATTCCCTTTTGAACAGCTCTCTTATGGTACAGCATTTAAATGGGGTTGAGGTCTGGGCTTAGACTAGGCTATTCCAAAACTTTGATTCTTTTATTTTTCAGCCATTCTAATGTAGATTTCCTTCCTCCTAGATGTTCTTCGGATCATTGTCCTGTTGTATGATCCAATATTGACCAAGCTTACCTGTCCGACAGATGGCCTCACTGATACTCTGATATACAGAGGAGTTCATCATCGATTCAATGGCTACAAGGTGCCTGTGCTTTTTATTGTATTTCACTGAGCATTACACTGTCTGATCTCGGGGTGAATGTGCTGAACGTCCCCTCCTGGAAAAGACTGGCAAATGTCTTGAATGCTTTCCACTTGTGAATAATCTTTCTCACTGTAAAACCCCGAACTCTAAATTGTTTGGAAATGGTTTTAGAACTCTTTTCAGGTTGATGTAAAGCAACAATTGCTTCTCTAACAATATTGCTTATAGCACGCACCTGAACGCTGCAGACCAGCAAACCGCCAAAACTTGTGCTTTTATAGAGTATTCATGACCGTGTAATGTTCATTACACATTATACGTTATAATGCATTATACATTATACGTGTAATGTTCATATACAGTATGTGTGTGCATGTATATATGAATATATATATACTGTACATACACAGACACACATTTGTGTGAATAGCACTGGTGTTTTACCCTTGTGTGTGTCTTGAGAGTGTTGTCAGGGCTCCCCATGTCTAGAGATCTTCCCTAGAATCTGAAAAACAAAAATAAAACCCCGCTCATGTGATTGGTGTACGTTTCAGCCAATCACACTCGGCTGTTATTAATCTACGAAGCTTCCAAAGCCCATCTTAGAAAGCACTTAGAGGCCTATATTTTTCCTTTACAGCTTGGGCATTCTATGCCAAATTTTCAGACCAGGGGTTGAGGAGGCTCTGTGCCTTTAATGTGAAGAGTATCTTCAGGAATTTTAATTAATTTCCCTCTTACACCAGCTGAATCTGCTTTAATTTTCCCCCCAAGGACTTTTATAAATTTCATCATTAATAAAATCAGACATTCAATTAGTCCAAAAATCTAGATTGCCAACTGTTTCATAACAGTCTTGCTATGGTTTCCCTCCCTTTTGTGCTATAAGGTAAGAGAGAGAAGTCATGGTGTTAAAGGGGGGAGAGAGAAAGTTAAAACTAATTTCATTAATCTAATTGTCATCACTTCAAACCATCTCTTAATTAGTACAAATTAATATGATTAATCACAATAATGACAAAAACTCATTCAATTACAGCTTTTGAATGGAGAGGGGATGTGTTGGGCTGATATGGGGGGCATAAAAAATGGGGGTGGTGGGTAAGCTCAGCTGAGCCAGCTGGGATTCGTCCTGATTATTCCAATAACTGACAGGTTATCAATCACCCTCTACTTTTAATATTAAAAAAAAAAAAAAAGAGCTGAAAGTTGAACAGGAGGCAGAGCTTTTATGTCTCTTACCTTTATATTGTCCTTCTCTCACACAGGAACAAAGCACGCATTGATAATATTACATATATATTCAGTTTTCAACTTTTTGTTCAAACTTTTAAGAGAGCACATGTAACCATATCAAAATAAATGAATGATTGCGTTACGCATCACATAGGTTAGAGTGCAAGATAAGCAACCACGACTAAACCTAAGGTCTATAGGCAGTGTTTAATATCTATCTTACTTCACCTGTCTGTTCTTCTCAGTGTCCGTTATGTTAAGATGAGCCAAAATGTAACCAGGAGGAGAACAGAAGGATATCACCATTTGTCACGTGTCACCCAGGCACAATATGAACAGCAGGTCCATGTCCTGAGGTAACACAGGTCCCACAGACCTCATAGGGGACTGGTACTCAGGTCTCGAGTCAGGACATGGCATCTCTGCCCAGTCGAAATACGGGCATGGATGAAGAGAGAGAGAGAGAGAGAGAGAGAGAGAGAGAGAGAGAGAGGTATGTCTAAGCAACCATATTCCTTGGCCTGGGGATCCATTTAAAAGAGCAGAAAAACATCAGAAACATATCAGGTTGCATATTACAATGTAGAAAGCATAAATTCCATAGCTTCCAAATAACCTATTGTAAAATCCAAAAAATGTAATCATATTTTTTAAAGAATGTAATTTGCCACTAATGCCAGTTTGCACCAAGATTAAAATTATAAAATTTTAGGCTTGAGCAGGGTGGCAGGTGTTCCTAATAAAGTGGTCGGTGACAATATAAGCCAACTTTTCCCCCCTTTTTATAGCATACACACAATATATCATTTTAACATTGGTACAAACTGGCATTACTGGTACATTTCTTAATCTATATGATGTACTTTCTTAGATTTTTTTTATAAAATCCTTTTTTTTTATTGCATCATTTTATGCATATTGATACGTTTATTAAAATCCAATATCCTACCATCTAACAAAAAAGTATGTAAAGTACATAAAGATGTTTGAAAGCAGAAAGCGAGTAGATCAAAATACAAAAATGCATGCACAATGACTGATTAAGTTAAGGACATTAAAAACATTCAAAGCATCCTTGATCAAATCCACAGCAATGGTCTGAACTTCAAATCACGGCGGTCATAACAAATCCGACCATGATGTCCTTTCTGTTCTGAGTAAAGCTACAGTAGTGGAGGCTTATTCAGACAGACACAGGACAAACAGGGCATCTCTCAAGGTCTAAAGACTGCAGCATGGAAAGCTTTGCCTCGTACATACCCATATACCCAGTCTCACCCATGAACACACACACATACACAAACGCACACACACACACACACATACACCTGTGAAATCCCAGCATGCAGCATATGCAAAAAGATGGAGTAAAGCCAGTCATTGTCCCTGTGCTGCCTATGTGAACCCAATTTCCACGCTTTCCAGTTTAAGTGCAGCAGCCTCCAGTAACGGCACACTAATCTCACTTTGACTCCATCTTTTTTTTCTTCACATTATTGTTGAAATAAATAACCTTTCACCACAATCAGTTTGGGGATCTTCCCTTAAATTATTACGCCACAGATAGCTCACTCACGATCTGCCTCTATATCCATTAACGATGGAGGAAAGTGATTTATTGTTGAGGTGCAAGGAGAGGGGAAAAGAGTAGAAGACACAAGAGGTGAGATGGGTTTCAGTGAGGCAATTGTGCCCTCTACTGGTGTTTCGCAATAGCCACAGGTGTTCAAAAAGTTGTCAAAATAATAATAATAATTAAAAAAAAGAAAGATCTTAGTTTGCTTATATCGGCCATTTTATTAGGAACACCTGCCACCTTGTTCGTTCATGCAGTTCTTGATCATGTAGCAGAAGTGCGGCAGGCCAAACCATAAGGTCAAGCGTTGAAAAAGTATGATCTCTATGGCTGTGCTATGGTTGTTGGAATTCAGAAACGGATGATTGATTTTTATTGATTTTAAGTGTGGAAACGTCTTGTTGTCGAGACAAATAACCACTCTTTGCAACCATACTGAGGAGAAAAGCATCTCAGAATGCACGACGTGTTGAACCTTGAGGTAGATGAACTACAAGAGCAGAAAACAGCATTACACTACCACCATGACTGTCAGTCAAAACCGGAATCTGAGGCACGTTGATACTGGAAAGTCGAAGATCGGAAAAAGTCCAGACAATCTTCTTCAGTCACATGACTGAGCGAATGCATGGATGCATGAATAGCCATAGCGTTAGCATAGTGTTAAGCATACTTAAGCTTTAGCATATACAGAGCTCCTGAAACAGTACAACCCGTCCTCTTTTCCTATCTCTTTTTCTTTCTCCAGGCATTATACAGTACATATGAACATCAGCGCCTTGTGTGAATTAAATCAGCTTTCAGTTGAAAAGATCAGCCTCGCCATTGTCACTTAATTAGTTTCTTCCTTAGTAGCGTCATTCATTTCCACAAACCATTGACAGCATTCATTTTAAATCTCCGAATGGAGTTAAATCCTCTGCGTGAATTATAAATAAATACATTTAAAGACAAATCACAAAGCTCTATGTCTGAGTCTGATATGATGAGACCATCACGGATCAAGGGTGATTGAACCCCTTCTGTCATGATGTATAAGGCCATAGGCTATGTCTCATCAAACCCCTCTCCT
This sequence comes from Clarias platycephalus, assembly GCA_030068275.1. Taxonomy (NCBI): domain Eukaryota; kingdom Metazoa; phylum Chordata; class Actinopteri; order Siluriformes; family Clariidae; genus Clarias; species Clarias platycephalus. The sequence goes on along the minus strand of JAQQZT010000005.1, from coordinate 10,010,303 downwards.
CTCCTCTCCCCCGCTTGCACTCCAGTGAGGTGTCGTTACACGCTCGGCTAACTCCTCTTCCATGACAGACTGTTACCTCTTGAAGCGGAAACACATTTGATTGTTAACATCTGGGCTATTACAATTGCAAACTAGGGCTCTGTACATCAATCAGAAAGTGATTTCAAAACAAAGAGACCATCTTCCAATCAATCTATTGGGAAGCAGGGGCATTACATGCTCCTGTAATCCCGGCTAATTAGCAGGATAATAGGAACGAGATTTATGAATCCAGTGGAGAGGAATGGAGGCGCGAGAGGGATAGGCACAAATTAGCAGGGAGGCATGCCAGAGCCTCAATAAAGCCGATGAGCTCTTCTTCCACTGTGTTGTTTTTAATCAACTTCTGTCCCTTATTCCTCTTCCTCTTCCTCTCTTCTCATTGCCTGTGAACATGAAGGATGTCAGTGACTTGTTCGGATTAAAACGGCTTTAAGCCTGATTAAGGACCCTGAAGCTGAGAGATTACAGACGGATTTCTCTCCTTATAATTCAGCCCCACCATTGTTGCTTAATTGGTCACTATTTACTTGTTTAGATCAGAAGGTTTGATTATCTCTTCACCGTGCTGATCCTCGTGCTGAAAGGCAATCATGAGGAAGAATGGCTGTGAAGGCTTTTAGCACTGAACTGGATCTGTGGTTCTGCTGTGGATGATTGGGGGTGAAGTGAACAACCATATGGAGGTTTCTTAGCTGACTGAGCAGATGGAGAGAGAGAAAGAAAGAGAGAGAGAGAGAGAGGCAGACACAGGTTCCCCGCTTTGGTTCTGGGGCTTGTTGGGTTTACCTTTCATTACTAAGTGAATAATAGGGAGGAGACATGGAAAACACAGCACGCTGGCTGGTTATTCCTGGTATGACTTGGTCATGTATGCAGTGGTTTCAATCATTCTGTGATTCATTAAACAGCTCCTGGCTTGGTTTAGATCTTGCAGTGAAATATGGTGTCCCAAAAGGTTCTGCTACAGCTCTCTAATCATTTTGGTTTGATTTTCTTTTGTACACTGATGATGCACAATTATACAAAGTAGTTTAGCCAGAGTGTACATAAAAACTGTCGGAAGTACTTTCCATTTGCCAAAGCATGTACTAATGATCTCTTGTACAGTAAAAGCAGAACCCAGTGCTTTGCTCAGCAAATGAAGATCTTCTGTTAATCCCAGTGGATCACTTGCAGCACTGCTGGCGAATCATGCTTTTATGGTACATTAGGAATTCCTGCTTGCTAATTGGTTTCAGTTCTAAATATGGAGTTTCATACACAGATCACCCATAGCAATAAAAATATTAACATTAAAACTCCTCTTACGCTGTTTGGGTTGACTTTGGCCCCATGGGGCAGGACCACGCACCGCCTCTGGTTTCTGGCATCAGGACGTTGGTAGCAGATACATTTGTCCGGCACATCTTGTGGGATGACCACATTGGGATCTGGGGAGTTTGGAGGCCGGGTCGGTGGCCTTGAATTCCGTTCCTGCTGGTCTCTGTGCACAGGAGGCTGTGGTGCACTGGGTGATCTGATACCTTTCTATCATGTGCAGGATCGAAATTTTTGTTGCTTTGTACTATATTGGCTTTTCTGTGGGATCAGACCAGACCTTTGATCCCAGTGGCCATTGGTTAGCCTTGGGTGTCCATGTTCCTGCCATCGGTTTGCTGGTATATAATTGATAATCAAAGTTTTTCAACTCACCTAGAGGTGGTGTTAGTGTCATGACAGATCGGAGTATATCCATTAGAACAGCGCAGTGGCTTAGAGGTTAGTACTGTCTGGCGTCTCACACATCCAAGGCAGGAGGTTTAAATGTCGTTTCTCATCATGGATGCTCTCCATGTGCGTGGTGGGTTTCCTAAGCATACTCTGGTTTCCTCCCGCTGTTCAAGGACTCATGTATAGGGAGTTGAACATAAAATCAAACCACTCAGCTGGTAAACAAAAGAGTTACATAAACATATGGAAGACAGGGACATGGTGAAAACCAAAAAGCTTAAATAATGGTTCTAATCAACAGACCAAAGTCAACACACCTGAGATGCAACTGCGAAACAACACACAACAAACATCCAGGTCAAAATAAAAGTCTCATAGTACACAAAAGGCGCATCAACAGTAGTGTAATGTTGGAGGTCAGAAGGACAGGAACCATGTCAAAGTGATATAGATGATAGATGGATGGATGACATAGTAATTTATTCTTTCTTTAAGAAAAAATAAAAGATAGTGGGGTCTTGGGCCTATCCAATGGATGGTGGCCAATCCATCTCAGCACACACACTACGGCCAATTTAGGAACACCAGATAACGTAATCTGCATGTCTTTGGACTGTGGGAGGAAACCGGAGCACAAGGAGAACGTGTAAACTCTGCGCACACAGACCCCTAGTTGGGAATTAAACCCTTGTCCCTAGAGGTGGAATGCCACGGCACTAACCAATACGCCACCGTGGTGCTGCCATGGATAAAATGTATTAATTATTTGTATTCTAAATTGTTAAAAATCTTTTTGTCATAGTAGTAATATAGCATTAATGATAAAAGGTCTTATTGTGCCTTATTGGACACATTTGATCTGATATTTCAGTGATTCTCAATCTACATATTTTAGTGGTTTCCTTGCTTTACTACACCCACTTCAATTAAGAAAAGGCTGTTAATTAGTTGATGAGTTAAATCAGGTGTGCTGGAAGCTGAGAAAGCACTTAAATGTGCAGGGCAGTTGGGAACCAGTGCAATATTTTATACAGACTGGTGAAGAAGGAAAAAACGCTGAATAGATGAGTGAAGAAACATATACAGTACTGTATGAGAGAAGATGCTTCCAGACAAGTGTACTGCATGTTAGCGAACAACATAAATCCTATAATGTGGTCGTCAGATGTCTCCATCCAACATTTTCACAGTTCAAGACACTTGTGAAATCTATGCGAATATGCATTGAAGCTGTTCTGGTAGCTTGTAGTGGCCCAACATCTCGCTGTCATTTTTTTCCCCTTTAATTTGTCTCCAGGTTGTATATGAGGCTCATTAAGGTTTTCATCTCAAATTGAAAAAATGCATATCGACATATAGTCATTTTGATGGCCTTTTGTTTTCTTAGCAGTGTTATTTTTTTTTCCCTAGCCAATGAATATTAGCGGATATATTTTAATATTTGGTTAAGAGTAATCTAGGTCATGCAAATCATAATGCTCTACTTAAGCTGATTTATGACTACTTCACATAAAACCACACTTCCCCCCCCCCCTAGTCCCTTGGACCCGGTGTGTTTGACAGCACTTGTCAGAAGTTGCGCGCAGCATTTGGCACATATTCCTTATATACCGTACCTGTGTTCTGACACAATGCAGATCAGCCGCATGGCTCCCTGCAGTGCCCGGTCAGCTGTGGAGCTCTCGGACAGACAGCAGCGCTAAAAGGTTACCCAGGTCTCTCTGTGTCCTGCTCAACCAGAACTCAGCAGTGCTACGGTGCATTACAAAACATTTCATATAGCAATGGAGCTACACATTTCATGTGATTGCAGTCATATAGACGTAAAGCTTCAGAATGCTCTCTCTCCCACTTGGTTAAGAGGTTTGTACGGTAACATATCAGGAGTCTGTTGTTGTTGTTGTTTTTTATATTGATAGAGTATTTTTATATTCATCAACCTGCCTGAAATCCAAAAGGGAGAGTCAAGATCCACCATGACAGCCAAGTTTTAAAGTTACAGAGTGTGAGCTGAGCAGGAAGGGGGTGTGAGGAGCAGTCTCATGAGCACGCAGCCCGCTGCCACCCGAGCAGCCTGGTCCTCTTCCCCTTGCGGCCCTCGCAGTCCCTGACCTTGCCTCGTGGTGGGAGGACATCTCCCATTAAACCGTTGCATTCTGATAAGGCCATTTCTTTTCTTTCAGCATCCCTTTAATGTCAGGCCTGAAATATGAAGTCATTAGGCGATATTAAAACAGTGCTGACAAACTAATTAACAGAAGACATTATACGGGATGGGCTCAATTAATCCGCTTTAATTGCTCTTTTAAATGGGGGGCTCAAATTAAAATTAATAAAGATTTACCGGTGATCACACAAAACTACGCCAAGGAGTGGCTGTCTGAAGGGCAGGCAAAAGTCAGCCTCCTCTGTGCTAAAGTTCCAGGCTGCCTGCCCCATGTGCTCTCGTCACCCCGGCTCCCAATCAAATGTTTACACGCCCACGAGCTCACAGCACCGAACACCCAAACCGTCAAACCACTCCTATTCTCTAACAAGCAAAAGTTAAAATACCCACACAATGAAATGAGCAAATACTTAACGTCAGGTGAAAAAAGTATCTCTGAAAATTTTTTTTAAACATCCAAATATTTCAAGCCTCCAATACTCCTGCAATCTGAAATGTGACAAAGTCTTTCAGGTACAGTAATACAATAAGGATCAAGACATTCAAGACAAGTAACACTGTCCGTGTAATATACTGTACTGTAGTTCTCCCTGTGCACAAAACAGGTGATTTCACTAATTAGTTCTAGTCTGTCTGGCTGAAGAGTCGTGTTACTTAACTGAAAAACCAGTGAAAAACTGGCAATGTGACGAGAGTATTCAGCTCCTGGAGCCATGTCCTGAGTCATGTCCAGACCTAAAAAAAACTGTTGGACAATGGTGAAGAAGGAAGTTGCAGTCAAGAAACTGTCTTCTGTTCATGATCTTCAGGAAACAATCAAGCAGTCAAGAGTACTGCAGACGTCTTTTTGATTCCGGATCCAGCAGGCGTTAATGAATACAATGTATTAATTATTATAAATGCGAAATATTTATTGTTATATTCCAGTTTAATTGCATAGAATAAATTACGTTTATTGTCTTGGTTGTCATTATTTAAAAAATTATTATAATGTCATTAAAATAATGAATTTTACTAAAAACATTTGTCCACCACTGTATACAGTATATACTAGTAATATGGATCTTGACGTCAGTTAGATTTGATCTCTTCATTCTAGAATGTTATATGTCTTATTAAAAATATTATTTTCCCTTTTCATTTTTTGTTATTTTAGCAAGGTAAAAATATATTTTATAAATTAACATTTTTGTTCTCTCTAACAATGAAATGAAATGAAATGTTTTTATTAACTCTCAGGTGGGAATCTAGAATTTCTTATATTTTATTGATATTTTATTTGTTTATTAATAACTTAAAAAGAAGATGAAAAGATACTATTTCTAATATTCCACTGGGTAGAAAGGTACTGGAGTGGGAATATTTAATTAGTCACAACATGATTTAGGTATATATAAGAAATGTAATTTTTTTTTTTTTTTTTTACAAATATGATAAAGTCAATCTGTACATAAAAAAAGAAACATTGCCTAGAAATGCTTAACTTTGATTTTTTTTATAGGTACACATAATGTGGATAAAATACTGTACATACATACAGTATATACGTATGTACATGGTGTATATACAAATGTATACACACTTCAGGAAAAGACATATAAAAACTTAATACTAAAAGTATTGCTATATGTTATATATTGACATTTGATAATATAATAATAATATTAATATTGTATTAATTTAGTATAGTGTGTATTATTTTTTTTTTTGCTTATTCTGTAATATCCATATACTGTATATGATTCTTTGAATTCTATCTATACATGATTCTTTGAATTTAGTAAATGAAAAGAAAATTAGTCATTCTAAACACAATTCATTTATAGGTAGGTGTTTGTTAAGCCCAAAATAATGATTTTCATTAATTTATTTTGAGGAAAAACTTTAATCTTTAAACAGAATGTGTGAAATATGTTACATTATAAACTGTATTTAGCATTAATGTGCTTAGGGGATTTAAACAAAACCAAATACACCAAAACTAAGATTATATTTGGAACCTTGTTGGAATAACATTTACATTTTAAAAAGCTACTATTTAAAACAAGATACTAATTTAGGAAAGGCTTGTACAGAACTGTCTTTTTTAGACCTTTTAAGCCTCACTACCTGAACCAGTGTGTTTCTGAAATCAGAAATGTACAATACTTTGCCTAAAATTTTCCAAATGGTAAAGTTAAATAAAACACTTTAACACCAGTTTATACAATAAGCAACTATTAATTGTTTTGTATGTGTGCAGGTATAAGAGCTTGTGTCTGAACAATGAGGTGCTGTTCGTACAGTATGTACTGTATATTGTCTTTTATATGTGCCAGTGTTTCCCTCTTCTGGTCAAAATTATAAATGAAAGAAAGAATACAAATGTTTCTCAATGTCTTTGTAAGTATCCCAACTGAAAATTATATCAATAAAAAATTACGCAAAGAGATCAAAAATTACCAGCCAAGCCCTTTGGATGAGATAATATAATGTACTTCTATATTTTAGAGCATAAATGAACATTAACTTTGGATTTAAACTCTTTATTACAAATGCTTTATTATCATAGGGAAATGCAATAGGCCTATAATGTAAATGATGCATGGCAATGGCAATCTTTGCTATTTGGACAAGGAGAATTAATAGGTGATAAAATATTTGACAGGCATCCTTAATCTTGCAGTTAGATAGGAAGCCACTAGGTGGCAATATTTACTCTCCATCAGAATTGAAGAAATTTCTGATAACATTCCATATTACCTGTACTGTAGTGAACATGGGCACTGATAGGGTTATTTAAAAAAATAGCTTTTCCACCATTTAATGTTTGTGTAATTATTTTACCTCTATTCAATTTGTTTTTCAATTTTTAATTACTTTTTTTTTTTTAATCCGGTAATATGGCTGACTGCTGAGTTTCAAAATTGCGTTTCAGTTGGATCTGATTGCAGGCAAAAAAATAATGTCTCTTCAGCTGAAGTTGAAAACAATGGAAAGCACTCAACACCTTATTCTCATCAAGACAGCAGTCAAAAGAACATCTTGCCATAAGCAGAACATCACAGTTAGTTACGTTTTAATTGAAAAGGTAAGGCAAATTATTTCGGGAGAGATTGATGTAAGAATTAATTGGCATAATTTATTATTATTGTTATTATTATTATTATTATTCTGCTCCTCACAATGCCAATTAAACATGTGTTTTAATTTCTGCAGTATAGTAATTTCATACGTAATTCTTGCTTGGGGGCCCTGCAGGGTTTCCTATTTACTGTGTTTTCATTATGGCCTACAGGGGCTCTGATTAAAACATTAAAACATTAACACAAACAAGTTACTGCAGATCAATTAACGCAGTCTTCATTGCGGCTAGTTATCTCACGTTCAACATGTTCCTTCGGACTAAATGAGGACTGAGAGCTTATGTTCTACAGAAGGAAAGTTGGACAGTTTAAATAATTAAAACATGTCTGGTCTTTTTTTTTTTTTTACAGCTGTTTTTATGTTTGCTGAATCCGTGCCTACTGTAGATTTACGTGTTTTATTCTTGACTGATAGGAGTGGAACCCCATGTTTTTATTATTATTATTATTATTATTATTATTATTATTATTTTGCATGCCATGCACCTCTAGGTTTAAAGTGGAGCACTTTCTGAGATGCTTTTCTGCTCTCCATGGTTATAAAGAGTGGTAAGTTAAGTTTCAGCCAGCTTGAAGCACTCACTCCCTCATTCTCTATACCACTTAGCATGGACTTGGGACAGAAGGCAGGATACAATCTGGACAGGGTGACAGTCCATCACAACAGCTGGATGAAGACTGGACATTCACACACCAGGGATTCACAGGGATCACATTTTTCCTCTCATTCCGTTTTTTTGATTTGAACATTAACTGAACTCCTTGACCTTTTATCTGCATGATTTTTCACTGTGCTGCTGCCACACAATTGGCAGATTTGATCAGTTCACGAATGTGCAGGTGTATATGTGGTCCTAATAAAGTGTATAGTCTTATTTAATTAAATTACATTTATATTCGAGTGGATTTAATTCCACTATCCCATGTCACTCAGAAGAGAATGGGTTCCTTTTTAAGTCTGGTTCCTGCCAAACTTTCTCCATGCAGTCATTATAGGGATTTTTTTTTTTCTTGCCACTGGTTTTGCTCATTAGAATTCCACATTTAATCTAAACCTTTGTTTCTGTTCAGCTGCTTTTGTAAAAAAAAAAAAAAAAAAAAAAAGCTTACAAATTAAAATGAATCAACTGCATTATTTCAGATGCACTATCGTCTTACACCTCCAAGGGTTCGATTCCTGGCCAGGGGTTCGATTCCCGTCTCTGTGTGCATGGAGTTTGCATGTTCTCCCTGTGCTTGGTGGGTTTCTTCCGGGTACTCCGGTTTCCTCCCACAGTCCAAAGATATGCAGGTTAGGCTAATTGGCGTTCCCAAATTCCCAAATTCAAGTGTGTGAATGAGTGTGTATGTGTGTGTGCCCTTCGATGGATTGGCACTCTGTCCAGGGTGTACCCTGCTTGTGCTCTAAGCCTCCTGGGATAGACTCCAGGTCCCCGTGAGCCTGAATACAGAATAATGATGAGCGAGTGAGTGTTTAGGCAGTAAAGAGTGAGCCCGTCCCAGCCTGGTCCAGCAGCAGAGAGGGGTGATGAGTCGGCGATTTGCGGGTGCTTGGAGGAGACACTGGAATTCTGCCTGAGTAGCAGATCTCTGTCATGAACTCATGTGCATTAGTCATGACCAGAGAATGCATTGTTGTTGTTTTTAAGACATGGCAGTTGCAAACGCTCGTGGCTGAACTGACACAATGAATGAAGGCCTTAGAAATGTGACTTGAATCAGCTGCAGAGAACAAAACAACTCTGCACTCTCAACAGCAGCCTTTATGCTGAGGATTATGAGCACCTTAGTGGTCTGTATTCGGGAAAAGTACTTTCAATAATGTTTTAGATCCGTCACATGGGTGAGCAGACCAGATGTTTCCAGAGCTTAAAATGTCAAACCGCAGCATGGTGATTTAATGTAATTTGCCCAAAGTGAGAGATACCTCCTATGCTGTTACATATAACTAAATCATATGGGACAACTGGTAATGTAATGTATATAACAAATATTTAATACACGCAGTTTTATTATTATTATTCTTTTGTGTAGTAATATATAATAGTAATATATATAATAACTCAAAACTACTACTCTTTGGATAATTAGTTTGTCCTAATATACCATAGTACACAACTACAAGCAGGAAGTAGCATATTTTTAGACATATTTTTAATTACAGACACTTTTTTTTCCGTAATGAGAGGAACATTCCAACTTATATCAGAATTTTTTTATAGAAGACAAATCCAAGCTGAATAAATTCCAATTTACATGATGACAGAAAACACTTCTTTTTTTTCCTCATGTCCAAAATGATACATAATGTCCTGTATTTTCAAACAAAACTGCATAACTTGACATATAAACTTGGTGGTATAAAATTAAAATACAGTTCACACAAATGAAAAGAATGCTATATTACACATGATTCCCTGTATCAAGAGTGAGCACAATGCAAAAAAGTGGCTACCGAATCTCCTAAAACATTCATTCATATTCAGAGCAGATATCAGACCTCGATCCTACGCGTTTAAAAAAAAATCATAAGGTTTTCTTTGTCAGAAACCTCCTTCAGGCCTGCGGGGATCTGTACCTGGTAAATGTATCTACAAATATGAAGAAGACTTAAACTCATCAGGAACATCACTGTCCAGTTTACAGATGATTTTGTAAATGGATTTTTTCCACGACGGGTCTGAATCTTTGCTGAGAGAGATGGCGTTATAAAATTCATGCAGGGTGATTTCAGCCACCTCCAAGAAGCGCTCAGGCACCTGTCGATCAAATAAAGATGACAGAAGGTCTTAGTGATAAACTTAAATGAAAAGATTCTTATTCCTAAGGAAACAGCGGGTGAACTCATAATATTCACTAAGAGTAGAACAGGGTTGAATTATTCTTGTCTAAATGAATATACTTTGTCTTTGATGTAACACCATGATGGCATGATGGGATGGCAACGGACAAGTGTGATCTCCCTTTCACTTAACCTTCTCATTAGCACAGTACTCTGAACTAACGCTGTAGATCTCATTGTCTTTATGAGCAAGTTTTAATTTGCTCGTTTCAAAACACTTTTCTTTTCGGGCTGCCTTTGCTCTCAGCATGTTTCAAGCAAATACGGTGTCAGAACCATTAGATGAGTGATGCTTTGATGAAATTAATCAATGGAGAAAAAAAATAACTTAGAACTCAGGCCCCTCCATGGATTTAAAACTTTTTTTGTGGCGCATGTAATTTTGTAAGTTTGATCAGACTGGACATGTGAGCGTATATCTGTGTGTTTGTGTGTGGGTTGGGTGTTCGGGGGAAGGATTTATCCGGTGCCATTTTTTTCCGATAGAATGGCTAAGCAAGCTGCTGATGGTCAACACTGGCTATTTTCATTCTCCAAGTACAAAAGCAAGCCCTGGGAAAGGAATGTCTTAGGCCCAAGGTAAAGACAACTGTCTCGGCCCGTTCCCATCGGCCGGCCCTTCATCCTCGGAATCTGCTACGTCTTTCTCAGCATTCCGCATCAGTAGCAATCCCGGCCTCGCTCAGGCATGGCCAGTTACTAATCCTGAGTTGTTTTAGCAGGATCCTGTGGCTTCCTCTTCCCACAGTAGGCTAAAGCGGTGCTGTGCTTTTGGATAATGGCTGCCAAAGGTGCAGTATGACACACGGGTCATACTGCGAACAGTGGCTATATGTGATTATCTGCTTACAACATTAGTGTGTACTCAATCATACTCAAGAAAAGAAACAGTAAGTCACCTTAAGTAAGAAATAAAGGATTTTGTCGTAATGCAGTTAGAAAAATAATCAACGATGGTCCCTGTCGCAAACCAGACTGTCTGTTACTTTTAATGTGGAGTTATTACATGTTCAGCCATGTAATAACTCAAACTGTTTATTGATTAAAATCATTCAGCAGTTTTGTTATCACTTAGCAGCTATAAAGTGACATTTCCTCACCAGTCTCACTTTCTCTTTAAATTATTGAATGATTAAAGCACTGGCACTGGAGACTCCATCCATATATAAATAACATCCATCTATAAATTATATATATTAAATAACAACATATATTTAATTAATTAATTAGCTGTTTTAGATGAAGTGGATCATGTACTATACAAGCATTAATATTTAATAATCTGATCAAGCAGCATGAAGACTTTACCAGTGCAGTGGTATAACATTCAATTTACTTTAATATTTTTCTCTTTTTTTTTCTTAGATTTTAGAATTTTGTTAAAAACTAACAAAGAAATCTGAATAACAAACTCTGAACACAAGACTTTAACTACATCGAAATGTTTTTATAATCATCAGGAAAGATATTCAGTAAGCTGTGTCCATGTTGTGACTGACACTGTAATTCTACAGTCATACGGCCTACGGTCATAGGTTTAAAAATAAATAAATAAATAAATAAATTTAAAAAAGCATACCTGGAAATCATTGGCTTTGTTGTAGTGCATGTTAAGAGCACGGAAGACTTCTGAGTCTCTGGTAACAGACATGTCCTTCACGTCACTCACTCCATCCATAATGGCCTGGCGTGCAAACTTCTCCATCTGAATGTAGTAGAACTCTCGGAAGTTACTAAACCACTTGATTAGCTGGGAAGTGATGCAGCGATTAAACTGAAAATAGATGAGAAATATAAATATTTAAATTAAATACATTACTTTACATGTTTTAAAATACATTTTACATCACGAGGCACTTTACAAACATTACAAGGATGAATAAGTCTATAGCTACATTAGCAGAAAGAAAATATTTGTTAATTTATTAATATGACGACTATCTGGGTTTACAGAGACAAATGCCGGTGAGAGGCAGAGTCTTCACAGGAACAACTTTCCAAATATGAATAAAACCTACTACAGGGGTGTCAAACTGGATCCAGAAAAGCTCATGTGGGTGCAGGCTTTCATTCCAACCAAACAGAGCTACAGTACATCTGATAATCTATTAAGAGCCAAGAAAGAGTAATTAAACCGGCGTGGCTGCTGCTGCTTGGTTGGAATGTAAGCCTGCATCCTCATGGTCCTTCCTGGGTCCAGTTTTACACCCCTGACCTACTAGAACCTAAAAAGTCGATGCATGTTTAAACTGCATAAAGTGACCACACCAAACCTTGAATTCTTTTCCATTTAATTTTACTGATTTATTATAGAACAATGTAGTATACTATACTATTTCACTTGTCATTTTTTATTTAATTGTTTAAAAAACTATCAAAAAACATGTAAAAACAATTCAATTGTTTAAACATTTTCAGTTTAATAAATTTCTTTACGAGTACGACTTTTATGGTAGAGCTGTACAGTACATTCTGTATATAGGTTTATATAAAATGCTAAACAGTGGATAGAGATATATATTTCCCTCTGAATGTATTGGAAAAACAAGGACAATTCTTTTGCTATCCTGAAGACATTTGGGTTTGACATCATAAGATTCTTTTGAGCTTCAATTCTTTTGAGCATTTGTATCTGGATTAAACAACTTGCACCTTATGTTTGAGCCCACTCACTTTTCATCATACTTTCTGTATGTCTGTTTGTCTGTCTGTATGTCCTTCTAGCCAGATTTTGTCACAGCATCACACAAAACTGGCTGGACAGAATTTAATGGAACATTTGCAGTACTTTGGTATGTGCCTTTAGAACCCGCAAGCTTTGAAAGCGTACGTCTAGTACGTCAAACTGTGGCCGCATCTTACAAGGACCGCTGGACAGAATTTATTGAACCTTTTGCAGTACTTACATATCTGCCTGAAGTTTAACCTGCACCATAAGTGAAATCAAAATGTTGAGTAAAAGTGATGTTATGAACAGTTATGGGTATTATGATTTAATAATCTGCTTTTAAAAACGCTTTCAATAAACAAGCACTTGCACCAACAGATATTAATCAGAAAAGCTAAACTGAATATTTTACTGGTTTACTCATTAGTTAATATTTTCACTGCTGGCGTAACAGTGCTAATGTGGTATGAGTGAATTTTAACATGCTGGAGTCGTTTTAAGGCAAAACGTAATCTTTATCCAATCTAAGTTTTCAATTTCTCATCTCATCTGATTCGCTCTCCGATTACCGAACAGTAGTGACGGGAAGTTTGAATCATTTCAGTGACTCGGTTCTTTGAATCTCGTTCATCAAAATTAACTAATCTTTTTTTGAGTCATTTAGTTCATTTCGTTCTTTAGATAAGAAATAAAATAAAATGTTACATTTTCAGTAAACAGACCCCCAATACGTCTACATACACAAATTTTGGCTACAGTTCCAGTAATGAAAATATTACAATGCAGCTAAGGATATATTATAATAAACCTCTCATATCTTCCAGTCTAAGTCATTCGTTCTATTGCACTGCATAGTGTCTATGGGAGTCACGTGACAAAAGAACGAATGACTCGGAGTAGAAGAGTGATTGAGAAAGAATCGCTCGAGAATTCTGTTTCCTGTACATAACCTGCGGAGGTTTTGCGATGATTTACGCATGTGCGCCCAGTAGAAAATGCACGAATCGCTCTCTGAGACTACTCGTTCTTCTGAGTCACGTTAAAGATCAATGAACGACCCATCACTACCGAACAGTATTAATAAGTAAGGCAGAGAGTTCTGCTGTACAGAAAGACGGGCAGACATGGGTTTCAACCTGAAATATATAGTGAAATAATATCACTGATTACATTAAACCTGATCAGCTTATTTTTAGCTTTAACCTTTCAACTATTTCTAAAAAACCTTTTCCTGTCCACAATGTGTACTTTTGCTAGTATTAAATAATAGTGCGAGTTTGATGGCAGACTGTTCAAACACAGATTCGATTTTTTTCATACAATGCTATTATTAATTATAAGTAAGGTCTGCTATGCCAGTACTTTATGATCTTTTTCAGTTTTAACCAATTCTTTGTTCCCACCAGCTTCTTGCACATGAACATCCAGCAATGTAAACACTGGGCCTAATCTCAGTCTTGACATTATCCTTGTTATTTTATCTTCTCATCCAAAAAGAGAAAGAGCAAAGTGGAGCACAAAATGCCCAAGGGCTGCGAGTCATCAAAGACGTTTCTTCCCTCTCTGTGCACCGTGTGAGAATGTGATTATGGAAGAGTCCAGGAGGAAGCCTCGCTTTCAGTGGGTTTAGATGACAGGAATGGAATCAGACATTGGGATTAACGTTTTTCTTTGTTTACTGTGACTTCTCACTGAAGGGTCAGCCCTGGACAAGGAGGAGACTCGGCCCACTAACCCCTGGAGGGCCGGGTAACATTCATATCGGCTCTACAAGAAAGTGCTGGAAGAGTGGAAGCAGCTGAACCAGGCAGCAATGTGCAAGGGTGTGCAGCAATCACCTTTAAAACATTTCATTGAGTACTCTGTATTCCTGGGATTGATACACAATAGATAAGGAATAAAACAGAGTGAGGTGTAGGGGAATAATCAGTGATTTAGTCGATTAGCTTTCATTACCAGTATGGAGTGAGCTTGGTGAGATATCTACACCAAGTAATCTGATTGTGTTAACATATAGATAGATAGATAGATAGATAGATAGATAGATAGATAGATAGATAGATAGATAGATAGATAGATAGATAGATAGATCATACAATCTATAAATATATTCATATTCAATTATTTTTTTTATATTCTGTTTTGGTAAGCCAATATGCATGTTTTTCATTCTCTCCACTATATTCAGCAAAAGCTGCGATCCCTGATAATGTTTTTCAGAGAACATAGCTATTAAAAATAAATGAAGGTGATAGCTTTAGGGTACATATTCAAAATTATTTCAGGAAGTGTTATTTCTGTGTTCATACGACAAGGACTAGATAGTAAGAGATAACAAATCCTCCTGAACAAGTGCTGTGTTTTTGTCTATTCAGATGAGTTTCGAGCCTCAGGACATGTCACACACTCACAGGATGTGCAGTCCGTATACACGGGTTGTTGTTGTAGGGCCTAAACTCCTCGTCGCTGCCTGAAGCTCAGCAGTGCTCTATTGTTGCCTATTGACAGCTGACTGACTACACAGCGTTTAGGGGTTAACTCTGAATAGACAAGGCTGCACATTTGTCTCCTACCTCCTTTTGTCTTCTTTTGCTGACTTGAGGAACTTTTATAAAAAAAAACTGTGTTAAAGATAAACCATCAGCCCCTGTCACCTTAAGTCCTAAAATCTCAGAGACAAATTCTGTCCGTTATCACTTAGTCTTTTTTCACGGTCAAACTTACGTTGGGAAAGCTGTGCTAAATAAGAATAATAATGATTTAGTTATGTAGTTAATTTTAAAAATGGCAAATTAAATACGTATGTACAAATCTTCGTATGTATCTGGATTGTGTTCAGTTGATTCATAATGTACCTTGACATCAGGAAAAAAGGTCTTCAGGATGTTCGAACTCGGGTACCGCGTGTAGAAGAACATCAGTTTGGCTTTCTTCAAATGGTTAGGTGTTAATCCCTCTTGGATGTAGTAAAAAATTAAGGACAATAGGTTCATCAGAGATGGAAAAACTTCTATACCGTGATTAAAAATGTTACAAGTACTGTAGTAGTAATCTTTTGAAAAACAAGCTGAAAACAAGCTGAAAAATGTACTTATGTTATCACCTAATTTCATTGTGTTCCTTTAGTCCTATTTAACTCCTTATGCTTTATCTCGACTAGTGATTTGTACAGTGGGGTCCATATGAAATATATGTACACAGCTCTACACTAACCATAGACTAAATTAACACCCAACAGCACGTGCTAATTGGAAAAATAGCTAAACAAATCCGATTAGGGATTTCAATTAGAGACTTCCACAGAAGCCTCTTAGTTTCATGTCAGTCAATAGTAATCGATTTGTTGGGAAAACACTAGGAAGCAAATGCAATTTGGATATGAGGAACCCACTGTCTTGCATCTGAGCATCCCTTTAAAATTTCTCCTAAACAATATGACAACTCGTGCATTAGGTAATAGTTTCTTATCCGTAAACAGGTCATTTCAGGGTATAGATATACAGTACAGTATTAGTGTGCGGTACCTTTCAAAGAAAGATACGGAAATAAATAATGAATAAAAGACGAACATTCTGTAGCAGAGTTCAGAGGAAAACTAAAGCATATGCTGCAGGAGAGATGATCGTGCCAAATTTAACCTTGCATTCGAAACAAACAAAACAGTGGCAGAAAAGAAACCACTATCACAACTGTTCTTGGACCAAAGGCTCATTGTGTACTGTATATACATGTCTGCATGTATCTCTACAAGTATAGACATATGTGCTGAGGTTGAATGTAATGACAGCTTTTAAAAAAAAATAGAGAGAGAGGGGGGGGGGGAATGGAAGTGACCACTCTGAACCATTCCAGGCGCATGGAGAGTACAGAAATATATTCTGCACCTTTTCAAGTCAAGGGGGGAAAAAATCAAGAGAATTTCCTGAGCAGAAACTGCTGCTTTTTCTGCCTTTGAAAATTGGCTTTTGTTCCTGACAATTCTTATCAAAGCCTTGTATTCCTTTTTATTTGTCTTTTTCTGGACTTACAGTCATTACTGAGCCCAGATTAAAGAAGATGCTACAATTTTCTTTGGGGTTACAGAGATCAAAGGAAATATTCTCCTTGAAGTCTGGGTTAGTGGACCTGCTCAGAGCAGCACTCAATTCAACGAGTCATTGTTCACCGAGGTATTGCTACCAGAGCGGGTAGTTTGTTCTGCTGCTTCTCTCTGTTTCATATCCGGCACTACATTGCAAATTACAGTAAATTACAGAGAAGCAAGCTTGTTCAGAGAACAGTTCGGTAAAATGCACAGGTACTTGTATGAATATTCAGCTAAGAGTATGTTTGTTTTTAGATTGGAGAGATTTTATATTAGATGAGATTAGGCAAAATTTGATAAAATTAGATTTGATTAGGCAGCTTTATTGGCATTGCAAGTACAAAACAAGAGTTCTCCTGATGCTGGGTGTAACTTTTCATAAAGTGAATGTTTATGCGACTGTTTAGGTGACTACTGTAATATTCTCAAAAACTGTGACACCATCTGTATCTATTTACTGCTCTAAATATCTGTATTTGGATTCTGTATTCGGATGGTTGTACAGATGTGAAAAAGTGATCACCTATAACAACAATTACTATAGATACCTCACTAATAAACTAATCCAATCCAAACATGGGTTATGTCTCAAGAATTACTGAAAAAAGCGCACAGGTAGAAAATATCAACCATGTCAGCATGCTTTTTGATGCAGTTGCTAAGAATGACTAGAATAATTCTATAGATTTTTTTTTTTTAAGACAATGATTCTTTTTCTAAATGTATTCCTATTTCGTTAGATTTCTATAAATCACAAACACTAATTACACATCATAAACCGTGCCACGTGCTGAACCTTTAAAAGGATATACTGAGTGGCATGAAGGTGCTCCTCTCCGCCATACTCTGCAGTTCTCCACACTCCATCTTGACATGCGGGAGGCAAAGGCCATCTACTGTCACTTGGCCGAGAGCCCCAGGACGATGGTGCTGCCCGAGGTGGCCAGAGCTTACCTTTGACCTCAGAGCAATGCTTTCCCAAGGAAGAGCCACTGAATCTTGAGGTGATCTCTCCAATGATGGAGGAAGGCAAGAGATCCCAGTGAAATTAGCGTGAGGTCCATACTTGAGGAGGTGCTCCAAGATTTGGCTGTCATGCAGAGAAGCGCTGTGACTGAACTGGAATGGCGATTGGTGCAGGGGATAGGGTCTCTTTACTGAATGCCCAACTGAACCCAAAGCGTTTAATGGAGATTTTCGGACTACGAGAGACAAAGCTTCTGTCTGATGCTCTGGACTGTGTGAAGGTGTGTTTTCATAGCACTCTACAGGCATTGGTTTTGTGGCATTCTCTAAGTCAGAAGACTCTCTAGCGCATGCCTGATGGTCTCGTTTCTCCATACCTGTGCAGTCTGGACTCTGATACAGATGTAGCTGTGGCGATTGGTTCTCTAGGATCATTGAGAGTTTTCTGAACACCATATCAACACTTTCACTTATAGCTCTGGAAAGCTCACATTTCAGCATTTCCTGGAGGTTCTTCTGATCCCTCTGCGGGCTCAAACATCCATCATCTTGTTTCATGCTCTCTTTGTGTTCAAGCGTGCTGATGTTGTCAGAACTCATGCATACATCAAGCTCGTGGCTGTCTTGCTGCTCCCCTTTCTCCTCATTCTCTGAGCTATTGTGGTCATACACCCTTAGAAACTTCTCCTGAAGTTGATGTAAGAGCCGCTGCATGCTCTGCAGTTGTTTTCTGAGCTTTTGACACTCTTCATCTCTGCTTACATTATCGTCAGTGTTTGCTGAAATTCCAGCATGGTTGTGTTCCTGGTGCTGAGGAAGTTTCTGTTTACGTTTGCTCTCTTTATACACTTCTCTGCCGTACTTGCTGAATTCACTCTCAGCGTTCTCTCTTTCCGCATGTGACTTGTCGCCCGGTGAGCTCGCCATGCCCCGTATGATGTTCTCCACCCTTGCTCGTTTGGCCTGGACATGCTCGCTCAGTGGGCATTCAGGTTCAGCGCTTATTCCACTGGAAGTGTGAACAGGAGACGTTGATTCCAGCTGGCTGTCCTTGGAAGACAGGTTACTCCAGTCATCCTGAGTGGTCTCAGTCACTGTAGGTCTTGACTCGACCATGCTGGAGCAAGCAATAGAGGTCGCTGGCATGTACGGTTGGTTGTTGTTAAGAATGGACCGTTTATTGTGGATGGTTTTTCGTAAGAGATGAGAGATGAGTGGCGCATTGTGGTAGGACGAGAGACGCTCCTCGTACATGTCTCGGCGAAAGCACTGCAGCATTAGATCTGCTTTGCTGTCCTCCATGCAGACCTCGTTAGGCTTATGAATGCTTTGGTCTGGTGGCGTCAGATTCATTTTTAATACAGCCGTATTATTTTCTGTTGCACTCTGACTTGATGTAACCTCACAATAAACCAATGTGCTACAGTGGTGTCAAATATTAATTTGATGCACCTAAGGAAAAAAAAAAGAAAGAAAAATAACTATCGGAAATATTTTATCTTAAGGTAAAAAAATAAACAACATTAAAAGTAAAATCAATATTTGAAAACTTTTAATTACATATCTAAGCACAGTAACAGCATTAAAACCTTTAATGTTTTATCTTTATTGAATGGTATTATTTACCTGCTACTTAATAATATGCTATATCTGCATGAACATATAATAATTAAAATATAACATAATATCATCCGTAGTAAGTAGTGTAGATTGATCCATACTTTACCACAACAACACAAACAAAAAATAGTAAATGATATTTCATGTTAAAATTTGTCAAAGGGGAGTGAGAACTAGGGATTAGAAACAGGTGCTAAAATATATTATCCATTGTAATCATAAAGCCTCTTCTTCACAAACCAATATTTTTTCCTGCTGGATTTAAAATGAGTCAGCTTGGCTGAAATGCTGTCCATGTGCAAATTCATACATGATCAGCAATACACACAAAGGAAAGCTATGTGATAATGAACGGTAAGCAAACAGGGACTGTACATATTGTATATGAGGAATACAGAAAATTATACAGAATGAGCATATAAACACTGACCTGTATTTTTTATCGATTATAGGTATATAGAATTAATGAAATCTCTGATTTGAGTTCTAAATAAAAAAGTAGCACATAAATACCATGTGTTAGTCATTCGTTATGCAAACGTTAAAGGCATGCATCACTTTATGCAATTGTATTTATGAAGTACCGTATTTACTTTCTACTGATAACCTGTTTTACAGTGTCTATACTGTATGAAGAAAACATTTTCATCTCCTGCAATGACAGATGGACGCGCTGCGGCTCCGCAAATTCCAAAATTACATTATGTATTAATATTACCAAATACTTTTATGTTAATATTTTAATATTATAGTATATTTATCCTGGTACAAATGTAAATTGTTATTATTATTATTATTATTATTGTTTTTATTGTTGTTATTTAATCATCATCAACAACTTATCTTATTTGACAATAACAAAAAGCTAAATATTTATTTTCAACACTGAACACTGTATCATGCATCACATACTGTATATAAAGCATAACATGACTAATAATGCTGATTTAAAATCTGATCAAATGTACAGCAGCAGCTGAAAGTCTGAACACGTCTATTAATTTGTTTAAAAGTCTAAACATCTAACATCTAAAAGTCTAGCATCTAAAAGATTGTTTTTTGTTTGTTTGTTGCTGCATGCACTATTGAAAGTGTAAAAAATAAAATTAGCTGAATTGTATGATAAAGACAGAAGTATTAAAAACATCAAAAACTAAGAAAGAAAGAAAGAAAATTGTCAATCTCTTAACCAACTTCCTGAGACACTAACATGCTGACCAATGTTTTTTTTCTTTTCCCCCAATGAAAGCTAACTGTGGAGTAGAAATTTGGACATGTAACTTACCCATGTCCATGTCAGATTATTTATTCATTAATTGTTGTTTTTTACTTTTACTTCTACTTCAGGTTTTGGTGTGTAGGATTAAAAAAGATTATTACAAAAAGTCTTTATTGCCATTTAAAAGCCAAACATCCTAAAACTATTAAAGGTCTATATGAGGTAAAAGGTATGAAACAGTTCTTTTTACAAAATTGAAATGTGAATTTTTTTTTAAATGAAAGAAGAAGAAGAGGAATAGAAGTACACTCGTCTGTTTAAAGTCGGTGCACGGATGTGTAAGGGAGCAGCGGAGTAGGAAGAGAAGCTCGTGCTCTTACCTGTTGCTCGGGCGGTGAGAGACTGACAGCGAGTCTCGTCTCATCGCCTCCAAAAAGCTCTCGGAGATGATGAAGGGGCGTGGCCTACAGCATCCGGCCCTCAGCGCGAGACCGGGTACGCGAGACTGCGCGTGCTCCGAGACACTCACGTTAACCCCACTACGCGGCGCGTGCAGCGTACACCCTGATGATGCTTTAAAGGTCACCCCCCCTATAGTAATATACATATCCGGGTTTTTTTTTTTTTTTCATCATCTCTTGATATTATGGCATTATGCACCCACTCTGATAAAAGCTGACTTATAATAGTAGTTAGTTTATTACTTAATACAATACCATACATCCTTGTAATCAGTGAGTCATTAAAGGTAACAGTCATACTGGAACAGTTGCGCATTGACTTTTTGATGAAAGTTAAAGTCAGTTGCAACATGTTACTAATCCACTGCAATGGAGCTGGGTAATAGAAATATAGAAATAACATCATATACAGTAGG
The DNA here is from genome assembly GCA_030068275.1 of Clarias platycephalus. Taxonomy (NCBI): domain Eukaryota; kingdom Metazoa; phylum Chordata; class Actinopteri; order Siluriformes; family Clariidae; genus Clarias; species Clarias platycephalus. The sequence goes on along the minus strand of JAQQZT010000005.1, from coordinate 9,988,983 downwards.
TGAGTCTGGTCAAGCATCAAACAGGAAACTGAATAAATGAACTAAATAGATTCCACCTATATTATTATTATTATTATTATTATTATTATTATTATTAACAACACCACTAACAACAATACTACTAATACTACTAATAATAATAGGGCGTTCCCAAATTGCCAATTGTGTGTGTGTGTGTGTGTGTGCTCTGCAATGGATTAGCAGCCTGTCCAGGGTGAACCCCACCTCGTGTCCTAAGTCTCCAGTGATAGACTCCAGGCCCCCTGCAACCCTATACAGGATATGTAGTATAGAAGATGAATTAATAAATAAATATATATAATAATAATAATAATAATAATAATAATAAATTCTTATTAATACATGCTATACTGTAACAATGTAAGTTAGTTAATATTTACAAAACATTTTCAGTATTAAAATAAAGGTGAAGAAAGGAAAATAAAAATAATATAATGAATCCTCTGATGAATGTTATGTGCATTATTAAGGTCTTTTATTTTTTTCCATTTTACAGTATTAATAAGCAGGGGAATGGAGACTGCAAAATACAGAATGTTGCTCAGGCCTATTACTAAATATGCGGAAATGTTTACTTACTGTACTCGCTCACCTAATTTTAAGGATTTATGTTCAATCCTGCTTTTTGCTGTAAATATTTTTTTATTGAATTGACTATTTTTCAGTCTATTTTTTAAAACCCTGTTATTGTTTTTATTACTAATATAAACATCTTCATATGTCATCAATTCTACTTAGCCTACTGTGTTCATATAATACTATATTATGTTGTTGATCAAGATTTTGGATCCTGAGATTTAAATTTTGATTAATTGATGTTATAAATACTTCTACTGTAACTGAATCAATCATTTAAATCTACTGTATAGACCTAAGATGATGAACATAAGTGTCTCAAATTACCGATGTCTGCTTAGAATGGGGCAGGAGCCTTTTTCCTTTACATGTAGAGTTAACCTCTTGTAGATTTCAGAAATGTACTATGTGCTGTGGTATTTTGAGAAACCTTAGACAATTTAGAAATTTAAAAGCTGTTCAAAAACATTATTAAATTATCTGTGGGTGTGATAGTGAGTGTGTTTGTGTGTATCCGGTCCAGGATGTATTCCCGGTGTCCCTGGATAAGATGACGCCGGCCGGGATATAATGACCCTAGCAAAGATGAATTAATAGTTTCAGTAGATGTTTATACACGAAGACGAAGTCTTTCAAGAGTTTACCTGATTACATAGCTGTATTTACCATTAGAGATGTCAGCAAACATTACCTAATTATTTATAGCCTACAGTACACTTAGTGGTCACTTATAGCATACTGCATTATATAACTGTTTTGTTGTGTTTGTTTACAGTCACTATGCAGATTTTGTCAGCTCATGTACTATCACAACATCAGTGGGAAGAAACTGCAAAAACCACCATTGAGGAAATAATATTTTTCTGGTGTCCAGCATAGCAGTGTGATCCTAAATTGATAACAGCATTATGGGTGTGGTGTTGCTATGAACAGATCAGGCCTAGGGGTTCCTGGGGTATAAACAGCTCAGTGACAATGTTTGATAGAAATTTTATGACAAGTAAAGATATACAGTAAATAGTGTCTGTTTAGAAACTGAATGATGTGTGTTATAACATGACTCAAAAGTGCACAAGGTGAAAAAAAAATCTGTCCATCTGCATGAAAAAGAAAGGGGCTAAAATCTCTACACAGCGGCGTCTGGGCTAGGAGGCACAGTGGCTCAGTGGTTACAGCAGATGTCTCACACCTCCAGGGTGGGGGGGATTTTAACTCTAGCCTCCAGTCTGTGTGTGAAGTTTGCATGTTCTCCCCATGCATTGTGGGTTTTCATCATATTCTCCGGTCACCAAAAACACCCACAGACTGTATGAGAGGGTGTGTGCTTGTGCCCTGCGATGGGTCACCTGGAATAAACTTTAAGCCCCTCCTTTATCCTATACATGGAGAAGATAAATAAACTTCTGGGCTGCAAAAATATAGTTCATTTACAATTACAAAAAGCTACCATACATTCATCTAGGAACCTCTGTAGTCCAACTAGGGATGGTGGAGGCCAATGGTAATTACAATGGTACAGCCGTTACAGGACCTCCAATCAGCATTCACAAACGCCTTCACACACTCCCGGCAATTTGGGAAGTCCAATTAGCTTAATCTGCATGTCTTTGCACTGTGGGAGAAAACTGGAGTACCTGGAGGAAACTCGTCAAGCACACGGAGAACACAGAGAACTCCATGCATACAAACCGCTGAGGCGGGAATCGAAGCTTTTGCACCCTGGAGGTGCATGGTGATAATACAAACCACTAACCACTCTGCTCTCTCTCTCGCTCTCTCTCTCTCTCTCTATATATATATATATATAGAGAGAGAGAGAGCGAGAGAGAGAGAATCAGGAGTAACTCAGATGTAAAACAATATAAATAAAAATGTAAGTCACTCTGCATAAGGACATCTTCTCAAATATAAATGTGTGTGTAAAGTAACATATGGTAGCTTTTTGTACGTCAAATATATCTTTTTGTAAGTTTATTCATTCATTACTTATATGTCATGTGTGTTTGTGTGGTATGCATAGCTTTTAAACTGGGTCCTGTTAGACAGGCTCATACAGAATGCAGACGAGTGTGTACATGACGCGCATGCGCAGGTCATCTCAGTCGAGCACGCAGGCGTGGAGATTTGCGCGCACGCGCGCTGCAGTGCTGCCAACAGACGCTCCGGTAGAGAACGGGGAGTTCCTTCCTTCTCTCGGGATCTTGGCGGTGTGAGTTACGGGTTCGTCCGGGCGTATCATCGCTGTTCGAGCAGCCGAGATGTTATCTCGTTCCCGGTGTCTCACGCGCTCTGTTGGTCGCTCTCTCGTTGCCCTCCGACAGGTATGTAGTTTTAGCCGCCATGCTAATACTAACGTCCCTCTTGGTAAACCGGGCGGTGTTAGTCTGCAGCCGCACTCATGCTAACCTATGTGAGCTAGGGCTGTATCCTAAACCAGGCTCTCGCAGGCATCTAGTGCACTAGGTGTCCCTGTATAGGCAGGCATGTGGATCCCTATGTAGTGCCCGTATATAGGAATCACTGGGTGATTTGGGATTATGTCCTAACTACTAGAGCGATGATTAGGCCTCAGTGCCAATCCAAGGACAGCATGTCAATTATCCTGCTGCAGTAAACCAGGCTAGTCTGAGAGAACATTAATAATTATCCCGTTTAATTGTAATGTGCAAGTACACGTCCAAAACGTACACATAAATAAATACATCTTATTTCGTTTTTAGGTGTTGTAAAGAATTGCCTATAGAAGGGGTGGTGTTAGAGGGGACTTTGGTACGAGGTCATTCCCTTGATAAGTCTTTAGCTAACTGACGTTACAGCTTAGCTTATTAGCATCGTTAACCCTGCCTGTTGCTCGCAGTGTGACTCTGGGACTTTGCTCTGATTTGACAGCTGTGAGTTTCATTTCGATCGTTATTCATCCAGGTTCAAGTCACATCATAATATAATAGAGTAAACTAGAGGACATTTCTCTCACACACATTCACTTCCGTCTGCAGATGAAGAGTTTAAAATAAACATGACACCAGGTTCAGCTTTCCAAGCACAAAAGAATCAATCAAGTTGTCATAATTTGTTTCTACTGTTTGTAGGTGTAAATAAAGTGTTGTCTCAGGGGTCTAAGGCTGAAGTTGATCTTCAGCATGTTGATCAGAAAGTTGTTAGGTTGAATCCCAGCCTGACACAGAGCCTCTCTTAGACTCTTAAGAGAGACTTTTAATTCTTTTATTTCCAGTACTTAGGCAGCATGGTAGCTTATTGGTCGGCATTGTGACCCAGGGTTGTGGGTTTGATTCCCGCCTCTGGTCAGTGTGCGTGGAGTTTGCATGTCCTACCCATGCTTGGTGGGTTTGCTCTGGTTTCCTTCCACAGTACAAAGACATGCCGATTAGGCCAATTGGTGTTCCTAAATGGGTTGGCACCATGTCCAGGGTGTACCCTGCCTCGTGCCCGGAGTCTCCTTCGAATATGCTCCAGGTCCTCTGCAACCCTGTACAGGATAAGTAGTGTAGAAGATTAATGAATAAATTGATGAATGATTATTTCTCTTATTTGTTTTTTTAAAGTATATATTTATCAATTTCTCACAGTGCTTTGCTTGTGAATCTCTTTGAAAGATAAATAAATGTCAATATGTTAGATGATTAAGCGTAAATATAAAAACTGCCGCGATTATGATTGCCTGGTTTAAGCAGGCATGATGAGTTATGTTTTTTTTTTAGAAATCACACATTGTGGAAAAAAACGTATGTGTAATGTGCTCACAAGTGACAAATTTAGTGACACTGTGACTGAAGAAACCTGTCTACAAAGTTCTGGCAGCATCGTGGATATTATTATTTATTTTTGTTAAATCTGACTGTAAACTGTCGTGACACTCATCCAGGGGCGTAGATTTAGGGTGGACGGAGGGGATGTGTCCCCACCAATATCCTCCGACCATTGAAATGTCCCCACC
>JAQQZT010000005.1:9938575-9950135 GCA_030068275.1 Clarias platycephalus | reverse complement strand
AGGTTTACTGTGTAATAAAGGTTTATTAGAAAGTTAAAAATCCATTTTCTCCCTCAGCCTCTCTTATGTGTGTGCGCACGCGTAATTTGACACCGTGCCGGTTCACACGTTCTCTCTCGGGACGGGAGGGACTTCACACACACTAACACACACACACATACAGCATGAAACACTTAAACAGAAACATTTATTTTTACTTTTTTAAAAGGTAAAGTGCAGGTTCATTTGTTTTATTTTTACTTTATATTTTGTATTAATTATTTTTATGTATTTATTTTTGGGCTGTGAAACGAATAATTTGAGTTTCCATTATTTCTTATGGGAAAATTCAATTTGGTTTACGAGTGTTTTGGACTACGAGCCCGCTTCCTGAACGAGTTATGCTCGTAATCCAAGGTTCCACTGTATAGGAATTGCAGTCCTAAGTAATTATAGCAAATCCAAAGATTTGGAGAGCAGAAAGGGTCAGGTTCACTGGGCACTTGAGAAAACTATATATTTCAACAGATACATGCATGATGTAATAAATAGTAAGATGGACAGTATTAAATACTGTACAGTACTTGTTTTCCACCATAATTTGCACATAAATTCTTTTAAAATCCTACAGTGTGATTTTCTGGATTTATTTTTCTTATTTTGTCTCTCATAGTTGAGGTATACCTATGATGAAAATTACAGGCCTCTCTCATCTTTTTAGGTGGGAGAAGTTGCACAATTGGTGGCTGACTAAATACTTTTTTACCCCACTGTATATGGTTGGAATGACTAAAAGCCTACTTGACTTGACTTGATTTTTATGAAATTAAATTAATCTGGGTATGTAAAAAAGGTCTTTTTATTTTTTAAATTTTTTTTTACATTTTTAATTATCATATACATTTTGTGTTTTTTACATTTTATTTGTTTATTTGTCTGTGTTGATCGTTTGTTTGTTTGTTTTTGGTGGTGGGGTTTCATGACTGTAACAGCTAGGACGAGCTGCTGGTTGCGTTCAGATCACTTTTGTTGTGTTGAACTGGAACAGTACAGCCGTGGGATTCTACCGGAACCAAGGTTGCACGGACCTGACCTCTGACCTTCGTTACCATTACATGAGCTGCAATAGGGAGGCTGATAGATATGCCTAAATTTCACGTTCATTTTAGATTTGTTCCATCCATCCCTAATTGAATGAAGTTCCCTGAGTTAGAGCTTATTAATGCAGCACTGATGGAAGTTAAATACTTGTATTCATGCGAAATTTTAATTTCTGTGTGTTGTGAGTGTAGACAGTTTTGAATGTGTGTGTTTTTTTTTTTAAACACTCTTTTAAAACTGGTGCTCACAGGACAATTAAATAATTGTTGTATTGACCACAGTATATTGTTACATGCTATGGTGCTGATTGATATTTGTATTTGTTATGTAATAGATAATCACATGTAAACAAAACTAAGTTGACATCCAATGGCATATATTGTAACTGTGGCAGCCTGATTATATAAAAAACTTTCACTGTCAAATTTTGACGTTTTTCTAAAATAAAATACAGTATATCCAATTAATGAATCGTTAATTGTAACTGTTCACAAGATTTGTTGAAATATAAATGGCAACACAAATGAATGTCAATGTAAGGGATCATCCCTAGAGGGCGCTGTGTGACTGAAAACTTAGTACTGTATGTATGTTTTTGTAGTTTTGTGTTTCTTAGCTTAAGTAGCCGGTTGTTTGTTGCTCATTGTCGAGCATTGGTTATGTAAAGCGGGCATTTTGTTTTGGGTTGGTTTTTGTTCAGTTTTAGTTGGCATTTGGTTTGTGGAGCTATTTAAGTTAAGTTTACATTTGTGTGTTGTTAGTTTGTCTCTTTGTCTGTGTGTCGCTCCTAGTCTGTGTCTCTCCAGGTCAGTGTGTCTCCCGGCCTCGGTATCTCCTAGTCTGTTTTGTCTACTAGTCTATTTAGCTCTTAGTCTGTTTAGCAACTAACCTGTTTAGATACTAACCTGCATAGCTCATAGTCTGTTTAGTCTCCAAGTCTGTTTAGGTTGTTTAGTCTTCTTGTCGGTTTAATCTCCTGACATGTTAGTCCCTTGTCTGTTTTGATATTATTTGAGTGTTCTGTTTGAGACATGCTCCAAAGTAAAGCCAACTTCCTTTGTTCTACATTCTCACCTCTGCACCGATGCCTCACCTTCAAGCCCACAGCCCAACACCACAAATCATGACAGTCAATTTATAACCAAATGTCTGTTAAGTCTATTTGAACAAATAAAATATCATATCTCTATTAGAATAAAAAAAAAACATTTTTATCTACTTTTAATTGCACCAACAGTATGATTTACTGTATGAGAATGGCTGCTACAAAAAATATGAGAATTTCTCATAACAAAGATGTTTAGCTGCTTATTTGGATAAATCAATAGTAAATTGAATACTAGGCATAAAGGCTTTCAAATCGATTTTTAAGTTACTATGAAGCGATGTGACAGGCTGTTTATGAAGATCTAGGAAAACAGCAAAATTATAGAAGGATAAAAAATAAAAGTTTTTAAGTTTTTATAGGAGTTTAATAAACGCATTATTAGGTTCAGACAAGTTAGTGAGTTAAGATGTAGGTTTTATTGTTAAAAAGATGGACAAATTCATAGCATCTGGTACATCTAAAGCCAATAAATCAGAGGATATAATAAGATTTATTTGAATGATGAAAAAATGCAATTGAGAAAATGTACATATTACTTGGTATCATTTTATGGAGATCTACCTTTTTTTTTTTTTTTAAACCCATTTTACCTTTATGCATGTTATAGAGTTCATATGATCTGAAACCATATAAAGGATACATCATTTGTTTTATTCTTACTGTATATTCAGTATTAAATTTTGTACTTCTACATTCTTTATTTTTCATAGATAAAAATTATTGGAATGTGTATTCAGGTATTCAAACAGCAAAATTGTGGAAATGCTGCAAGTTTCATGTTTCATCACCTGAGAATATGTTGCAGAATCATTTTTATAGTGAAGACGTTTCTTCTGCTGCGATGGATTGGCACCCTGTCCAGGGTGTACCCCGCCTTGTGCCCTAAAGCCTCCTGGGATAGGCTCCAGGCCCCCCGCAACCCTGAACAGGATTAAGCGGTATAGAAGATGACTGACTGACGTTTCTTCTGTTGAAATACCTCACAGACACACTGACCTTAATAAACCATTAGATCTCACTGTATCATGAAACAACTCCCACATATATATTAATGAATGGTGGTGTGCACTGTGGAGTAAAGTGTATAAATGACAACATTCATTCAGGAATACTGCTCAAAGGTTTTTATTAATAACAGTAGAATGCAAGTACACTTTTTCGTGTTTATCTCAACAATTCATAATGTACACCAAAAAGTCTCATGGTGTATTCAAATCAATGCATTTTTTACATCAGGAGCTGTGCTTTATTTTTATTCTGATGGAACCACAGATGGTAGCTGACATAATATCCATCATTATACATGTAAAGTTTCTGGTCGATGGGGTTGTAGTCAAGATAAACATACATTTCCTGGAACTTTTCAAAAGGAATACTAACATAACTCTCCTTTCTTGTGTGTGTGTCATAAGTGTAAAAGATCTCCTCGGTCTTAATATCGATAGATCTGGTGGCATAAAGAACTCCACAAACCATAAAGGTGTTGCCTACTGATGGTTTGTAGATATTCGTCTCATAAACTTCCTTCAAGGCAAATGCTTCCTCATCTATTTTACCTAGACTCATCTTCCCCTTCGATGCGTCTGTAGCGTACGTCACCCACAATCCATTCTCATCAGCTGCAAAGTCTAAGTTCTGACTTGCTGAATAAAAATAGGAGAACTTGTTACTGGCGCTTGGCACCACCCTGTACACTGCGGTCTGACTGGTCATGTTGTATTTTCCCATGCTAAAAGGTTCTCTGTACTGATAGTACAGCGTGTTACCACGCACAATGTAGTTATTGCCCAAACCTCTCCAATCACGACTTGCATAAAGCTCATGGGTTTTCATTGACTGTCTCATGATCAACCTGTAATAATCTGCATAAACACTAACTTGGCTAACCAGAGTACTGGAAAAACCTGAGTACCAGTACCTATTTTCAGAGCCAGCCAATGGGTTTGAATCTTTGCCCCATCCACCATATCTGTGACCTGCATTCAGATGTGCGTTCAGGTGGCTAATTATTGGTTTACTGACTCTTGATATGAAGCCACGGTTACAAGAACCTGGAGAGAAAGAAAATCAAAAGTATGAGCCATTTAAGTTCCTACAAAGATAAAAAAAATCATGTTTGTGTGCGGGGCATGCTTACCGATGTCGGGATTAAAGATCTCGTTGTGGCGTCTTTCACATTCCTCCAGTTTCTCCTGAAGTTTGATGTATTCTCTGCGTGTCAACAGTACTAGGTTCTTGTCATAGGTAGTCTCCAGTTGGGTCAGGATAACAATCATGGCAGTGATCTGTATGATACCAACATTAGAATAGCAATTATGACATATATGTTTGGCAAACATTGTGAAATTTAGGGGTTCTACTATATATAGTTGTGAAAGTGACATGCTTTCCTCTACTGAAATCTTTTATGTATTTTTCAACCATAAATACATGTGGTTTATAAATTTATCCAGCAACATTGTGAAGAAAACACATCTAACAAACAGGATTTTATTCAAACTCACTGTTTTTACCGTCATGATTTACAGTATTTAAACTGGCACCTTACCTAATATGATCTTTGCATAAATTCACTTTGGTAAAATATATTTATAGTTTTCTTTAAGGGGCAGTGGTGGCTCAGGCGGTTAAGGCTATGTTTTGGCTTAGGTTTGTGGGTTTGGGCAAGTCCTTTAAACCTATCCCCATATAAAATACCCAGCCATTGGAGGGTCAGTCTCAAGCCTGGAGAATTGGACGGGTTGCAGTAGGAAGACCTGTGCCAATAACTTGCAGATCAGATGATCTGATGTCTCAGAGAAAGGAAAAATTATAGTTGATTCAGCTACAGCAACATACCAGCACATATACTGTATGTAACATCACAATACATCCAAGGTGTTTTACCTCTTTGCGAATGCTGACGAGCACTGTAGAAGAAAGCTCAATGGATGCCTTAAGCTCCACAATCAGAGCTTCTATCTGCTTGATCTGAATCTTCACCTCCTGTATTTGGAGCTCAGTGTAAGAGTCAGGATTATTCTCCATGATTCCAATCAACACTGTGAGGTTTAAAGTCTTCTCCATGTAAATCGTTAGCTTGCCCTCAAACATCTCAATCTATAAAGACAACAGAATAATATTAGGGGGAAAATCCTGTACATTTCCCTGCTGCTTTTTCTTTCTTTCTGGGCTCATTTTTTTAGGTTCTTCTTTTACCTTGCTGATTTCCAGTTCTAACTTGTGGCTGATCTGTACTGAGGACGTCTCCAGCAGCTCCAGCTCCCCCATGGGGAATACGGTTTCGGGTAGATAGGCCTCACATGTGCACGACTGGCCTGGACTCACAGTCTCGTTCTTCTCAAACCAGGGATTCAGAAGAAAAAGATAATTCCCTTTTAATTTCCAGACCACTTTAAAACAACACCAAGAAAATAAACAACTGAGTAAGAACTTACCCGAAAGGCAAGGGTAACCCTAAGCAAGAGGAGACAGAAGAGTATGGTGATCATGTTGAGTAAAGTAGAGCGCTTCTGTTTCAGAAGTCAAAGCCTAGTCGTTTTTAAAGGATGATTATCATAACGCTAATAAGTCATCAGCTGGAGTCTGCTCACATGATTTCCCAACAGCTGAAAATCTGCTTACATCCAGTTCATTATCAATGTAATAAACTTTATGTTCTGCAAACATCTAACTTATCTTAGGTTTTTGACTAAAGGATACAGGTGCATTGGGATGGTACATTTTCCCAAGCTTCAAAGATCCAGAGTGGAGAAATGTCAATTTTCAAAGGACTCAGCAAACAGAAACAAACTTAGATGTAGAAAAACTCTTATATTTAAGAGTAAGCAAGAGATTTAGTATAAGCTGAAAACTATTTTATTAACAATTTTGCTATGCTTAGTTAGTTAACATTATTCAGATTCTCTTTTTCTTCATTTCTTTTATCATATTACATTAGAGAATGGTAATTATTAATAGAAAAAAAAGAAGGTTGGAACTATGGAAATTCAACATTATAAAAATTACACAAACTTTGAATTATGTCACAGTTAAGCTTATATTCTCTCACAAATACATTCAAATGTTCTGCTGCTATAAAGTACTTCTTTATTATCAACTTTCTACTGTACTCTACTTTCTATTTATTACATGAGGCATTTCTCTAAGGTTTGTTGGCTTCTTAAGGGTTCTAGCTGTTGTATATAAGTTGTACCTAGTATCTTCTCAGAAAGGCAAATCCTCTGTTAGGGGATTTACATAACCTTTAGAGAGAAACTAAAAACCCTTTAGAGTGCTTAATTCATCGATAATATTTTATTTTTGAATGGGTAAAATAATGTAATATCTATTTTCTTAACATAAGCTGTATGATTTATCATGATTTTCGATTGGACAGTTTATCTGCCTTCATTTCTTTATTTCGTCTCAGTAACTGCTTCGTCCTGGTCAGGCTCAGGGTGGATCCTAAGAACACCAGGTCCGAGGCGGGAATGCACGCTAATGGCAATTATTACAATAATATTAATATACCACTTTACATCTTTATTAAATAAGTGGATTTGAAACACAGACATTGTTTAAAACATTTTGTATTCATATTACTTTATCCTGTTACTTTCATTCTGTCATTTAAGTGTCTTCTTTGGTTTGCTTTTCTTCTTCTTCCCATTGGAAACCTTTACAATGGGTTGCTCAGTGTTTAACGCAGGTCTTGATCTGGTCAGGTTGTTGTCAGTAGGACTAGGTTTGCTGGATGTTTCAGCTGATTTGGAGATGGAGTTCATGCCCTGGGCTGATGCAGGTTTGGTTGGGGAAGGTAGAGAGCTGGGATTGCAAATTAGGTTAGGCTGGGAGTAAGAGCGTATGCCCGGGGAACTCCGGGGCCTGTAGGATGCAGCATTCCCTATCGTAGGAAGTTGCACACGGTCGCTGCTCGAGTTGCTGACGAGATGATGACTGCTGCTGGAAATGACGATGTGGTGCCATGAACTAAGGGGGGTCGCTGAGAAGCGTTGAGGACCGCTGGAGCCCTCTTTAATTTCTCCTGGTGACATGACTATGGAGGTTCGTGGAGTAACTGCCTCAACTGCTGACTGAAAGGTCTTCAGGATGCGATCGCTCTTCTGCTTCTCCTTCTTCTGGCGGGACTCTACCTTGCGCAGCTGTCGCCGGTGGTCCCGCATCATCTGCTTTCTTGTGTCAGCCAAGCCTCTGTACAGTGGCAACAAGACATGATGTTGTTTTCTGCATTATTACACTTCACTATTAAAATGAATGAATTTAGATTAGACCGAGATTAAATGGGGAAAATAATACATCAGTTTATGGTAGATATTAAATTGTAGTCCTGCTAACCTTCCGGGCTAATGGTTATCCTAATGCACACATAAACAGAAACACATGACGCATAACTCAAATTTTAATGAGTTTGATTTGTATTAGAAAAACTGATTGGCTTTCTTTGATTTGTTCCTGTTTGCCAACTATATATTTACTTGGTCGAGTCCAGTACATTTTTTGCCAATCGAAAAGGTAAAATAATCATCACACCTATAGTCAACTATGCCAGTTCCTTCTCGGTCTAGTTTTTGGATGAGCTGCTCAAGCTGAAAGCGATCCAGTGGGATGTTAGATTGCTGCAACAGAAAGCAACACTTCATGATTTTTACGTGTGTTGGGGGGGGGCAGTGTAGGCAATTTTTAACTAAATAAAAATTACAGGCAATTTTACATAAGGCTATGCAGAATGACACAAATTCGTATATACTTTGCACGAAAATGATATATACTTCACATCCATCCATTTCTTTCTCTGTTTATTATCACGGAGACCTGAAGCCTATCCCAAAGAACAAGGCACATAGCAGGGGACATCCTGGATATGGTGTCAACCCATCACTGGTGAGATGAGATACGAACCCCAAACCTTTGTATTTGTGAGGCAACAAACCATTATACTTTACATACAGTTTAGAAATACTTAATTACATTTCTTTTTTGCTTTGTTTTGAATAAATGGATAGATGGATGCATAGATGGATAAGAAACCAATTAACCTTGAGGAAAAATGAGCATTATTCAGAAAACCAAGACACAGCAAATGCTTCAGCACATAATAATGACAGGGATGTGTCTCATGCCTGGACGGCCTTTCTGAATTCTGAGACAGGAACATGCATCGTCCCATCTTTGTCAATGTTGCGGAAGAAATCCCACAGCCGGAGCTTGCGCTGATCAAGATAATCCTGCAAAATATTATGATGTAAATTTGATTCCGTCCACTGTAACATTACATTTATAAAATGCTCACCATCTTTATAGTGTGTTATTAGGAAACGTTAATTGTGTACCTGAATGACCTTCATTGGGTCACGCCTCTTCGGAGGCTTTTTGGCGATAAATCCTCCAACCCCACCATAGTGCACCTCTAAAGCAGGGTGTTCTTCACATATCAGCTCCAGCAGCTGTACAAAGATTTCATTCACCAGCACGTTCTAGCACACAAACAGTGTCATAAAGTGGTAGTTTAGCTCAATTGTTTATGAGCATGACAAACCGAACAATTACATTTTACATATAATAATACAATAACATTTTACAATGCTCAAATTCAAATAAATATATGATATAATATCTGTCACTGCACTGTGAAGGCATGAGTTATGTTTTCTGAGTTATCACTGTCCTTCGTCTCGTTCATGGGACTCACACATATGTTGATCTCCTCGAGGACGGTTTTCACAGAGTTCTTTATGACACTGATCAATGACAAGGCACCTTCTACTGTCAGAGGATTATAAGCCAGCTGTAAGAAGTCACAGGATTTATTCTTCCCAGTAAACATGCTGCATTTGACAAGTCATTAAAAAGAACAAATACTTTGGTGTCTACAGTATGATCCAGGCCAGTTTCAAGCAAAGATATTAACATGATGTGCTCACATTAACCGAGAATGCTCCACAACATCTAAAATCATCAAACACAAATACTTGTGTTTAGAAAGAAGTGTTGACAGAAACAAAATAAATGTATTTAATTTTTAATACATATTTAATCAACGGCACAAGTTGATGTGGCCTCGCATCTCCAGGGTCAGGATTCATTCCCCACCTCTGGTCTGTGTACATGGAGTTTTCATGTTTTCCCTGTGCTTGGTGGGTTTCCTCTGGGTACTTGGGTTTCCTTCCACAGTCCAAAGGCATGCAAATTAGGCTAATAGGTATTCCCAAATTGCCTGTAGTGTATGAATGAGTGTGTATGTGTTTGTGCCTGTGTGTGTTTGTTTTGCAATGGTTTGGCACCCCATCCAGGGTGTACTGTGCTTTATGCCTCCTGGGAAAGGCTCAAGGCCCCTGTAACGCCATACATAAGTGGTATACGACATGAATTTATAAATATTTAATCATAATGGTTATGGTTATCATATGGTTTCCCCCACAAACTGCACTTCCCTGCTTTGCCTTTTTGGTATGACAAGTTTATTAGTATTATTCTAATATTTTATAATTACATATTTTTACAATTACAATTATATTTTTATTTTCTTTATCTCCTAGTTACCATACTTTGTTTTCCTTTTATTCTATGTAGCACATTTTGAGTGGCATTTTAATGTATTAAAGGGCCTTAATAAACTGCAATAATGATCTACTATTACTAATATTCTAATATTATTATTATTATTTAAAAATAACTTACCTTAAGTGTTCTGAGTGTGTCATTTGCCTCAAGGCCTCTACAAAGCATCCCTACTCCTTCATCACTGATGCGGTTATTACTGAGGTCCAGGTACACTAACGTGTTGTTAAATTTAAGAGCTTCACCCAATGCCAGCGCTCCTTCATTGCCAAATCCATTCCAGGAGAGGTCTAAGTGTTTCAGAGTCACGTTTACCTGATGGACAGGGATTAATAAAAATTCTGAAACTTTTTGGCCCAGTGCATGAAACATGTCTAGTATGCAATTTCTTTTTAGCCCTTTTGATAAGCGACAATGCATTATTTAAAAATTAAATACCTTAATAATACAATATTTGATGTTATTTAAAAACGATTACATCATATATTATACAGTAAGTTACATGAGGCTCATACTTTAAGTCCGGCGCAGAAAGCCACAGCACCCTTCATTCGGAGATGATTCCAGCTCAGGTTAAGGACCTCCACACCCTCATTATTAGCTGTGTCAATATAAAAATTATCATTTTAATCACATATACAATCTGCTAAATACACAAATCACAATTTTCCTAAATTGGATCTACCTAGCATTTGGCCGAGGTATTCACCCGCTCTTCCACAGAACTTATTGTGACTCAGGTCTAACTCTTTTACTCTGTAATTGGTCTGAAAAGAGAGTCCAAAAAATATCAATTAATAGTATACAAGAATAATGATTTCTGCATATGATTTCATATTAAAATGGATTATATGTTTTAACATACTGTAAAGGCTTCTGCAAACCATTTGGCATCATCTTCAGAGAATTCATTTCCTAGAAAGACAAAGAAAATCTGTCTTTAATGTGCTTTGCAATAAATGAATAATTCTCAAATAAACATCAGGTCGATATTATGATTATGGTGCGATTTCTCTCCCATTGATATTATATTTACCATTGTAGCTAAAGTAAAGGTGAAATGCTTTTTAATGCAATGTATTTTTCACAAGAAATTATATTTGAGAGATTTCAGACAAATAACATAAAACAAAAATAAATAAAACATATTAAAATCTACTCTAACTTCACTTTAGCATACAATACAACCACAAATAATTTAGTGTAATGTTAAACAATCCTGAACGCATAAAGAAAATATACAATAATCTTCTTTAAAGAGTTGACGTTGAGATGTGTCGGCTACTTATGCTCTGTAAAGCTTTCATAAAGGCTCTAATCTGTTTGTTAATTCATGATTTTTGAGGCTGGTAACTCTAAATGAACCTCTCCTCTGCAGCGGAGGTAAGTTTTAGTCTTGATTTCCTGGGATGCTCTTCATGAGAGCCAGTTTCATCATGGTGCTTGATGGGTTTTGTAAATGCACTTGACAATACTGAACTAGAACTGAAATAAAATGTAATTATGGAAATAAAATAACTATTATTAACTAACATTGTGTGCATGAAATTTCCTGAAGATCACAAGAGGAAGAAAAATAAGTTCTCCCGGTCACTGGAGGTTTGAATACAGCATGTGAACCAATGGAGAAATCACTTCAAAAGTACAACACAATTTATAGATTAAAAGTAAATAATTAATTAATTTGAGTTTGAGGCAAATAATTTGCCTGTTTTTAATGTCCACTATAAGTATGGTTGCTGATTTACTTTTGTGCATTAACTAATTTTGTGCATTCTCTGTTATGCAATATTCAATCTAGAAATTATATAT
>JAQQZT010000005.1:9910223-9935898 GCA_030068275.1 Clarias platycephalus | reverse complement strand
GGTTAATTGAACATGCATGGAAAACATTGTTTAAACCCTTTACAATGAAGATCTGTAAAGTTATTTGGATTTTTACACATTATTGTTGAAATACACAGTCCTGAAAAAGGGGCGTTTCTTTTTTTGCTGAGTATATATGTATATCTCACTGAGTGTGTAAGGGTGTGTGCCTCTGCCTGTGATGGGTTTGCACCAAGTTCAATGTGTCGCTTACTTTATGTAGTGAGCACCATGGGATAGGCTCCAGGCCCACCATGGCCACACACAGGGAAAACTATATGGAAAATTCATTAATTCATCTTCTATACCGCTTATTCTGTGTACAGGGTCGTGGTGGGCCTGGAGCATTTCCCAGGAGGGCACGAGGCAGGGTAAAATCCATTAGGGGGGTCAATTTGGGAATGTCAGTTAGCTTAATCTGGATGTCTTTGGACTGTGGGAGGAAACCAGATTACCTGGAGGAAACCCACCAAGCACGGGCAGAGCATGCAAACCCCATGCACAAAAACCTGAGGCGAGGATTGAACCCAGACCCTGAAGATGCAAAGCGGCAGTGCTATCGTCACCATGCTGCCATGGAAAATTTATGAGAAAAAAAAGAAAGAAAAAAGAAACAAAAACTGATCTTGACCTGGCACACAACACACAATTTGTGTGTGTGTGTGGATGGGGGGGATTTCCTCAAACGTTACAGAGAGATTAAATTCTACTGAGCCCACTACACCTTTAATGATTTAGACGCTGTTACCCATGATTCCATGCCGTGTTAACAGCTGTCTGATGGCTATTTCGGAGCGACAGTGTGTGTGTGTGTGTGTGTGTGTGTGTAATAGTAAAACACGCAGTTTGACTGGCAGTTAGTGGAGTAGTGCGCACTTGTATTTGCAGTGCCATGAGACTCGCACGTGCACAGGACAGCGAGATGAGAAAAGAGTTTATTTCCACCTGAAATGTTTATTCCTCGAATAGTTAAGCCATGATTGGGAGCCTTATTTATTACGGGCTGTTCCCGCTCACCCAGCTCTTCATTAGGCTCTCAGGTAAGCTCAGAGCTCGGCTACATGTCCGCATGTCTCAGTGTGACACTCTTCTCAGCTAGCAGGCTAACTTTTTTCCACTACTGCTTAGCAACACTGCTAGCTGCTTTTTGCTTTACATTCCATACGTTACTCACACATTTATTAAAGTCATATGGAAGTAATAAATCATTTTTGTAATCGCATTACAACTTCGAGTAATCACATTTTCATTATTAATTTTTTTTCACACGCTTTGTTTGTCAAGCTAACAAGCGTTGTGAGCTAAATAATTGCTAGCTACACGTTCAAACAAAGCAAACTGTCGGGCTGTGTCCCAAATTCCGTATTATCTCCAGTATGAGTGCACTTGGTATTGTATGAAATAATGACTTGTACACTATTTAGTACGCTACATAGCCAGTAGGGGGAGTATTTAAGATTCTATATAATGTATCTATTTAAAATACATTTTAAACTTAAATTTTATTTACAAATAAAATGCATTTTTTATAGTCTGTTATAATCATATATAAATATTATAATGTAATTAATAATTTAATGTATATTAACAGGTTTAAACTCAGTTAAAACGAAATGTTAAATACAATCTGATACATAATGGATTTTAGTTATGAACTTGTGTGTGTCAAAGAATATGGATTATAGATGGCCAAAAGTATGAAACCAACATATGCCATGTATTATCCCTGTGCAAAACAGGTACCATCGCTAATTGGTTCTCTTTTATCTGGCTAATTAGAATCAGCTGGTTTAGTTAATGGATGGAACAAATATGTGGCAGGACTTTTACCTTCTCAAGTGGTTACAACTGGGAAATTCTTAAATAAACTGTGAATTGCTAATAAACTGTTAATTATTATTTAATAATTTATCAATTTTTAGAAAAGACAAATACATAATTTCCTGACATAATCTCGCTTTCGTATTCCCTCGTTAAAAGTATTAAGCTGAGCTGTGAGCCACGAATGGACTGCAGTCTACAAAAATGAAGATTGAAATTCAGAAATTAATCTTTCTCATAGGGCTGCTTTCAGAGTCACCAAACAGGTGAAAGTCAGATGGAGCGAGATCAGACCTTCCCTGTATAGGGAAGATGCTTTAACATCTCAAAACTAATTTATCGCAGAGTGTCGTACTGAGAATCCCAGAAAACTGTAAGCATCGCTTTTCCAGCTGATGGTCGACTTTTGAGCTTTTTCTTGGTCGGCGATTGAGTATGTTTCCGTTCCATACTCTGTCGTTTACTTTCAGGCTCGTAGTGGTGAATCCATGTCTCGGCACCAGTAATGATTCTCTTTAAGAAACTTTCTCCATCTATTCATACGGACGTCTTCATGGCAAAACACTTTTTCCATTCTGCGCACAAAGTCTTCGATAAATAATGGCACCATGTACACCATCAGACCATTTGAAAAACAATCACTGCACGCTGCTTTTCTTTCATGCAAATCACAAGTGGAGCATCCCTTTTCGCTTGAGCCACAGTTACAATTTAGCTGATGTAACACATTCACACTTGCACGGCGGGTGATTTGGGAGACGTTAGCCTTGAACAGAAAGCACTGATAAGACAGTGTGATGGACAGAGGTTTTAATATAACCGGAGTGCGGATAATTTTTGACTCACCCTCTTACTAATGAGTAGTTTGATGCCCAGCGTTGGATTTGGCCATTTTAGTGGATTTTCACCTGCAGTCCATGAACCACCTACACACCACCACAATCAACCATAAAATAACTTGAGAACTGGTACAATATTTACCCATCAACTTTTGAGCATTCTCCCCCCCAAAAAATTACTGAAATCTCAAGATTTTACAGAATCAGGACTGTGGGAAAGTCCTCTACGTGTTGAGATGAGAATCAAGTATTTTTGTTTGTGATTTACAAAAAGTGTGAGCGGTAATATCTTCCCCTAATTTTAACATATAATACATGAAATCTATACCAAGTGCAAACATATGAGTACAAACAAATTATGTAAAATTTTATTAATTGGTCTATGCAGTGCCTTAACATTTCTATTTCCATCTTACATAGTTTTTAAATATATGATGGTTGATGATTCTCATTTGTAATTGTCACTTTTCTATAGAATATTGGTGGAAACGTCATCCAGTGATAATTAATGGCACAGCAGTGTGTGATGGTCGTGCACGTTCCTGCAGAAGGCTTAATGAGCAGCAGACTGCTTTGTTGGATCAGTGGTGCAACGCTGATACTGAAACTACGGAAAGCCCTACACACACTCCGCAAGAAAGGAGGGAAGTTGTGGGACTGGTGGAGAGCGGATCTCTTTTTGAGATAATTGAGGCGGTAGTGGGGCAGAAGAGCAAGATGGAAGAGGACAAAAGGAAGATTTGTTCATCTGTTGACCTGAAGGTTCCTGATCCAGAGTCACTGACAGAAGGGGACTTGGTCTCTGTATCGGAATGTGACAAAATCCAGGCTACTGCTCATGAGAGCAAAGGGACGTCTAGTAGGCAGAGATTTGAAGGAACGGAAACTGGAGGAGTTTTTTCATCCCTGCCAGCAGATAGGTTCTCATGTCAATTGGGTTCTTCTAAAGCAGCTCCATTCAGCACATTGGCACATGCTGGATCTGATAACTCCGACCTTCTCAAAAGCCCGCAAGAATCCCACACTAACAGAAGTGAGTTCTTTAAACCAACAGCAGATGGTGCTGAAGGGAGTGATGGCTCTAAAGTACAACTGTTTTCTGATCCGTTTACCCCTGAGAATGTGTATGGCAGTGACTTGGCCACCAGAGCAGGTGAAGCCCAGGTCGGTAATAGCAGTCTTGTGTATGACCTGAGTGAACTGCTGCTGGACAGTCATGAACAGTCCATTAGTAATCACTCATGGCTTCAGCCTATGCCCCCTCATTTGCATTTTCCAGTGGGACTTGGACTGTCGGATGTAGTATATCACCCCTTTCAGGGTTCTGGTGCAAGCTACTACCACGAATTTCAAGGAAATACAGATTTTGAAGGTACTTTTTTTTTTTTTTTTTTTTTTTTTCATTTGTTTTAAATAAATAAAATGATGGTGCATAATTTTCTGTAATTATTTGTGCACCAAATGACTTATTTATTTTTCGCACGGTCAACTTAATGAATTTGACTAATATTGATTTAAGTACCGAACTTATTGAATGTTGTAGACCGGTATGAACTCTGTTTTGAATTGGTATGTTTTCGTACTGGTAAAATTGTATTTTTATTCCTAGTGATGTGGAGGGTGTGGGAGGACCTCAATGCGACCTCCGGTCTAAGTACATCTCCCCCCACAGCATCTGTAGAGCCTGGGTCTACGTTTGACTTCACCGTTATGTCCTACAACATCCTGGCCCAGGATCTGCTGGAGGCTAACATAGAGCTGTATACACACTGCTCAGAGGAAGTACTAGCATGGGAAAACCGCTTACAGAACATTCTTAAAGAGCTGCAGACCTGGGAGCCTGACGTGAGTTAAAGCTCAACACTAATGCTCTGAGTGATTTCTAGTGTATTTCTTTATTGATCGCAATATTACAATGAAACAAAAGTTTCTGACTTAAATGTGAATCAGTCAGATTCAGAGTAATGTTATACCTACAGATTATTTGTCTTCAAGAGGTGCAAGAGAATCACTTCCAGGAGCAGCTCTATCCAGCCTTGACTGAAATGGGTGAGAGAGTTTTTTTTTCTGTAATTTTTGAAAATTTTCTTTATTCACTACAACCATTTTTGGTCAAAATTTCTTTTTGGTAATCTTGCCTTAATGGCTTGCCTCAGACAAGGATTTCATGCTATGCTGAATTTATTTAATTTAACTCATGTTTGTACTACAAAAGAATATAAAGCATAGATCAGCCATAAAACTAAAACCACTGATGGATGAAATGAATAACCTTGGATTATATTATTTTCTTAACGGGTGAGAGATACAAGTCACCAAATGAAGTAATTTCTTGAATTGAGGAAAGCAGGAAAAATAGGCAAACATAAGAATTTTGACCAAAGGGCCAAATTGTGATGGACGATTGTATCCGAGCCTCTGAAAAATAGCAGAACTTTATGGGGTGTTGCAGTGCAGTAAGTGACACAGGGAAGGACCAGCAACAAGGTCATGCCCATGACTCCTCTATGTGTTTGAAAAGTCAAAGCCCACAGACCAGCTTCTGTAGCACAAGAAGGTCTGGGTGGTGTTCTGGGAAATCATGGGTTCTGATATTTTTATGGATGTGCACTAGTACTACCTACCTAAACCTCTTTCAGCAGGATGACACACTGCAAAAATTGCTCAGGAATAGTTTAAAGAACAAGACAAAGTGTTTAAGGTGTCGAGGGCCTCCAAAGATCTTAATCCAGTTGAGCATCTGTATGATGTGCTGGACATGGACTCCATGAAGGCCACACCTTGTAATTCACATAAATTTAAAGGTCTGTTGCTAACGTCTTGGTACCAGATACTATAGCACACTTCGAGAAGTCTTGTGGCGTCCATGTCTTGATGGTATAGAGATGTTTTGGGGGCACAAGGGGAACGTACACAATATTAAGCAGGTGGTTTTAATGTTATGGCTGATCGGTGTACATCAAAACATTACCATACTGTATCTTGTATAAGAATTCACCCTACTTGAACTTTTAGCATTTCATATTCTGGAATTTTCTATAGTGCAGCGTTAGCTCAGAGGTTAAGGCTTTGTACTACGGTTCGGAAGGTCCCAGATTCAAACCCCACAACCACCAAGGTGCCACTGCAGGGCCCTCGACCCTCAACTGCTCAGATGTATAATAAGAGTTAAAAGTGTATGTCGCTCTGGATAAGTGCATCTGCCAAATGCCGTAAATGTAAACAGACTTAATTTAGATTATGTTTCATGAATCTATGCAAAATTGCCCATTAATTTGAAAGGTGGGAAAGTATTATTTGCAAAAATATTTACAAATAAAACTGGATACTGCATATATAGTGCCTTGCAAAAGTATTCATACCACTTTTCCACAATTCTTTCACATTGTCACTTTACAACCACAAACGTATTTTATTGTGATTTTATATGATAGAAATGCTATATGGTTTTTACACAAAAAAAACCCTGAAAAGTGTGAAAAATCTAAAGTTTTCATTTACTCTGATACCTCTAACTATAATCCATTGGAACCAATTGTCTTCAGAAGCCAACTAATTATTAAATGGATTCCACCTGTGTGCTTAATTTAATCCCAGTATAAATACAGCTGTTCTACGAAGCCTTCAGAGGTTTGTGACAGAACATTAGTGAACGAACAGCATCAGGAAGCCCAGGGAACACACCAGACAGCTCAGGGATAAAGTTGAGAAGTTTAAGAGAAGTTTAAAGTAGGGTTCGGTTATAAAAAATATCCCAAGCCTTGAACATCTCATGAAGGACTGTTACCTGAAAATGGAAAGGCAATTGCCAACTGCAAACCTACCAGGACATGGCCGTCCACCTAAACTGACGGGCCGGGCAAGGAGAGCATTAATCAGAGAAGCAGCCAAGAGACCCGTGATAACTCTGGAGGAGCTGCAGAAAACCACAGCTTAGGTGGAAGGGTCTGACCACAGGACAACCATAAAGGCCAGATTTATGAAGTGCATGACTAATAGAAGAGTGACAAAACGATAGCCATTGTTGAAAGAAATCCATAAGTCGTCCTGTTTGCAGTTTGCGACTGGCCATGTGGAGGGGACAACAATCATGTGGAAGAAGGTACTCTGGTCAGATGAGACTGAAATTAAACTGTGTTGGTGCAAAACTAACACTGCACATCACCCTGAACACACCATTCCCACTGTAAAACATGGTGGTGGCAGCATCATGATGGGGATGTTTTTCTTCAGCAGAGACAGGGAAGCCGTTCAGAGTTGATGGGAAGATGGATGAGGCAAAGTATAGGACAATCTTAAAAGAAAACCTGTTAGAGTCTTCAAAAGACTTGAGACTGCGGTGGAGGTTCACCTTGCGGCAGGAGAATTACACACAGGTGGAGTCTATTTACTAATTAGGTGACCTCTGAAGACTATTGATTTCACTGGATTTTAGTTAGGGGTATCAGTAAAAGAGGCTGTACAGATGCTCCACACACTTTCCAGATTTAAATTTTCCAAAGAAGTTTTGGAAATCATTTATAATTTTTCATCCACTTCACAATTAAGTGCCGCTTTCTGTTGATCCATCATATAAAGTCCCAATAAAATGCATTTACTTTTGTGGTTGTAACATGACAAAGCCTGAAAAACAAATTGTGGAAAAGGTAAAACCTATTGCTTAGACTCTAGCTGCCATCAGATGCCAAGTTATAAGTTGAATGGAGTTGAACTGTGTGTAATTAAAGTATCACATGACCTCTATATAAACCTGTTTCTGGTCCAAGAGTAGGTTAGAGAGCATACCTAAACTAAGCACATCATTAAAACAAAGGAGCTATCAAATCTATCTGGAACAGAGTTCTAAAAAAGTGGTTTTAAACAAAATCTTAATATTTGAAAACTGCAGAGAATAATTTAATTCATTATTCATTATTAAAAATAAAAAAAGCCTCTTCCTAGAGGAGGCTGTTCAACAAAGGTCATTCACGGAGTAGAACGTTCATTAGCCAGAGAAGCATTATTCTCTGTTTTGTGCAGTTTCAGAAGTTAACTGTATAAAATATGAAAATGTGTTTGAATAACCGTATAAGGCACTATAAATGTACTGACCCACAGCCTTCACTTCTGTTGATGATGAACAAAAGTTTGTCACGCAGTTAAGTCTTTGTCTTTAACCATCATCATGATCATGACTAAGTCTTGCTCACTTTCATCCTCAGGATACGACTGCGTGTACAAATGCCGCACAGGCACCAAGACAGACGGCTGTGCGGTGTGTTACTACAGTCAGCGCTTTACACTACTCTCTGTGAACCTGATCGAGTTCCAGCGTCACGATCGTGAACTGTTGGACCGGGACAACGTGGGCATTGTGGTGCTCCTCCAGCCAACCACAGTGCATGCTGAAGGCATTAAGTTCCGTCCCATCTGTGTAGCCAACACACACCTGCTGTTCAATCCCAGGAGGGGAGATGTGAAACTGGCTCAGCTGGCCATAATGCTGGCAGAGATTGACAAAGTGGTCAGGCATTGTCAGGTCAAAGGGCATGAGTGCGAGATTATTCTGTGTGGAGACTTCAATGCTTTACCCAACATGCCACTGTATCAGCTGATCGTCGCGGGTCAACTCTACTACCACGGGCTACCAAACTGGATGGTGCGTCCAAGGCCTCACGCTTGATTTATTAGTTTATTTTTTAAACCTATAACACTCTCGTCACAAGCATCACGGTCACTGAATGTGCACTATCTTACAGAATTCAAATGCTATTTACTGATGACTTTCTGTTAAATTTTTAACGCAAACATCATACAGATCACCGGGATCTTTTTTTTTTTTTTTTTTTCTCATTTAAAAACCACCATTTTTAAAGTTACAGTATGTTGGTCTTTCCATACCTCACCATGTCTTGCAAAATCAAGGTCAACTGGGTCTGATGAGCATATTATACATGCTACAGGACACGGTCCTAACTTTGAATGCCTACAGTATTTGTATCTGTGCAGTAATTTGTACAGAACCATGTGCACTTATTCAGATGCTCCATTCGTGTATTTAGTGTTTTGTTACAGCGACTCATCTGTTCGTGTATCTATACAAAATAGCAAATTATGTAAGAAATTGCAAGAGCAAGTTCCTAAGTGAGTACCAGATGTATTCAACTTATATTTTAGTTAAGATAAATCAATAAATCTTTTTAATAGCTGAATGTAGACAATTTGTTGAAACAATTAGTATAACATAATTCTCCCCCCCAAAAATGTAAGAAGACTGGAAATCTTTGCAAGTCAAAATATGCAGCTTTTTCATGAACGTTTCCCAATCTTCCTAAAAGGCATACTTAAAAAAAAAAAAAAAAAAAAAAAAGTGATTAGGCAGCGTTATAATATTTGAGAAAGAAACTTGAGGGTCATCAACCCTCGTCCAGCACAGTTTTTGGAATTTACCAACACCTAGTAATTAACTGATTAGTTGACTTGGCTGTGTTTGAAAAGAAGGATTGCCAGAAATGCAGAGAATAAATGCTGCTGTTAAACAGAAATTACAATTGCATTTCATTTGCATAGCGCTTTTAACAATTGCCATTTGTCGCAAAGTAATTAGAATATAGGATTATTGAAGTTTGTATTAAATGAATCAAAATTATAAGATTGTCTGAAATAAATGTTCAGATGAATAACTCATGTTTGCGTGTCTAACTGCAGGTGTCCGGTCAGGAGGACTTGTCCTACAAAACCCATCACAGACGGCTCTATGCACCTTTATGGCCCAACAGTTTGGGTATCAACGATAACTGTCGGTATTGTGAGGTCGGCGAACCTCTTAGCAAAAAATCAGGTCAGCAAACATGTTTATGTTTCCAGTCTACCCTCAAGTGGTGAGTGAGAGATTCAGTTTGTGTGCCTGTGTGAATTATTTGAGGAAAACATATTTGCTCTGTTTCTTTTTCGTATGGAAGGAAAATATGTTTTTAAAGTTGATGAGTGAATATCCTGGCACTAGAGTCTATCTCCATTTTTAGGCATATGTGCTGTTGTGTGAGTGAAGCTATATTTGTTCCCTCTACAGGGAAACTGCAGTACAATCATGACTTCCTGCGGCAGCTGCGTTACTGCCCGGCAGCCTGTGTGCGGCCCTCTGACCTGGAGCTCATACCAGGTGTCACCGACAACACTCCAAGTAACTGTCTATTTTTAATCAGTTTGATTTCAAGCACCAAATGTGGAAATTGAGTCGAGTGGCGCTGACTGTCTTCTCACAGTCATGAGCCTCTACAGTGGGATCATGTCTTTTTAGTGCAGTGATTCATAGAGTTACTCACTGGGTCGTCATCGTATGTTTCCCCGATTCAACATGAGACAGCATGTAAATATAAACTATTGTAAGATAACTTAATGATCGCTAACAACAAAATCCGGGCAAGCAGAAAGGGGGAGATGGAGAGAGAGAGAGAGAGAGAGAGAGAGGGAGGACAAAAATATTAACACAAAAGACACCAGGCCATTGAATCCCATTCCTAAACCATGGTTGTTAATATTTAAACCCTTTAAAAGTCTTTCCATTAGTCTTTGCAGAGTGGCTGTGGAGATTTGTGCCCCATCACTCACAGTAGTAAAAGAGGTCGGAACAGGGTCAGGGCAACTAGAGGTCTTCAACACCAATTTTGCAAACCATTAAGGATGGGAATCCGCATTCAATATTAGCATGATGCCTATGGGGCAGATTCGATTAAAATTGCGATTCTATCCTGATTTTATAAATATTCTGATTCTATATTACATTTCCCTCTGATTTTTCTTCAAATTTTAAACCTTTTAAAAACGGTTTAATGATTAATTAAATGTAGCCCGGGCTGCACGGTGGTGTAGTGGTTAGCACTGTCGTCTTGCATCTCAAGGGTCCGGGTTCGATTCCCGGCCAGGCTCAATTCCCATCTGTGTGTGCAAGGAGTTTGCATGTTCTCCCTGTGGTTGGTGGGTTTCCTCCAGGTACTCGGGTTTCCTCCCACAGAAATGCAGATTAGGCTAATTGACATTCCCAAATTGCCCGTAGTTTGCGAGTGTGTATATGTGGGTGTACCCCGCCTCATGCCCCAAGTCTCCTGGCATAGGCTCCAGGCTTCCCACGACCCTAAAATACAGGATAAACAGTATAGAAGATGAGTGAGTGAGTGTTTAAATGCAGCCCATTCCTTATAACATATTACTTTTCTCACATAAAAACCAAGCGCCACATTTAAACAATACAAAATAACTAGTAATGTAAATACAAAAGTTAACTAAGCAGTGTGTATCTGTCATCCACCATAATTATTACTTTGAAAGAAAGAAATTTCTAAACAAAACTCACTCCTACTACACAGGATGATGATGTGTAAATAGTTCAGTGTTCCCTCCTGTGGGATTATAAAAAAAAAAACTCCTTAAATGCCTTCAAAGTCTCAAAATGTGACTCGACGGTAAGCACATGGCTTGAGTGGACTCAGTGGATGTAGTGTGTTAACATGTGAATCGTCAGACAAAAGAATCACGATTCATAACTTAATCACCCCCCCCCCATCTCTACAAACCATGTTCAAAAATATGTTTTTTTTTTTTTTTTTGCTTCATCAATTTGCTCCTAATGAACAGGTGGAACTGTTTTAAGTTCCACTGAAAGAAACCTTTTAGTTCCACTGAAAGATCTTAATGCAAAATTATTTTAGAAACTGTTTCCAACTTTGGACAGTTTTAAGGTGTCCCTTGTCTCACTATGATGTACTGTAGGCACATCTGATATAATCTGCTGACTCACATTAGCGTTTTTTTGCAGGTGCTAAGCTACGTGTACTGTACTGGTCTGTTTCATAAGGGGTTTGATATTTAACTACATTCTGTACATTTTGTAAAATTTGTCTTATCATATAAATTTCTTCATGTCATTTGAAATCATGATGCTGGTATGCTTTATTTGTGAAACTTATTCGTTTATGTCCTCTGTTGCAGCTCTTGAAGAAACACCGGCGTTTCCTCCAAGGTGAACTTTCCTTTAAAAGCTGTCTTAGGCATCAAAGTTTAAGAGTTAATGTCCTTTACTGTAAGGATACTGAATCTGATTTAAAAAAAAAAAAAAAAAAAAAAAAGGGTTTCTCTCGTAAAAGATGTTTTTGGTTTCTGGTTTAACAGGCATTTCAGAAACACAGTCTGCCATGGGTTAAACCTAAGGTCTGTGTATAGCCAAAACAGATCAGGCAGCGAAGACTGCGCCGTCACCACACTGCACTCACATGGAGCTGCCATGGTCGACTACATCTTCTACTCCACTAGAAGAGAAGACAATAGGTTTTGTCATGGTATGTCACGCAACACTGCGCGTCTAATCACTTTTCAAATCAGTCAAGTGAAATATACACACAGCTTTATCATGTGTGTGCACAGGGGTGGACAAACGATACATGCTAGTCTAGTTAAAGCTCAAGTATGCTGCTCAGTCTACTGTATGATGGTTGCCAAGTCGAGAAATTCTAAACTCATAGCTTGTAATAACATATGGTGAGCTAGTTAGCTTGTGTGGACAAATGCAATACTCCCAGTGAGCAAATAACTGTGTAGTCATAGGCTGCGTTCCATTCGAAGTGTACTTCACAGGGTGCTCCCTACTCCCTGCTCCGTTTACAGGGAATGTCTCCGTTTGAAGGGAACACTCTGCGAAGTCGCCAGTGCTGACGTCACTTCCTCCGTGCGTTACCATGGTAACACAAGCCCCTCGGATACCTGTGGCTGCTGCCGTAAAAATTTCACACTACGGACATTAAATATTGAATATTTATTGAAACAACATCTGATACCATTATAAAGCATTCTATTAAAACTTGTATAACTTGTAAAATAAATAAATAAATAATTTATTAATTATAATAATAATTGATTAAAGATGTATGGAGATTTATTTATTTATTTATTTATTTTACAGATTACTAGCCTATATAATACTAAGGATTTCCTGATTAAATTAAAATGTAAATTTTTGTGTCCTTTTAATATGATGTCGTCCACATAATAATGATATATAAATCCTTTATCGAGCTCTTTTTTTTTTCTTTTTTTTTTTTTTTTCCCCCCCCTCACAATCGAGCTAGATGCAATGAGTGATGGGAATTTTTTCATTCCCTTTTTCGGGAATGACCGGGTGTACCCTGCCTCATGCCCCAAGTCTCCTGGGATAGGCAACCCTTGTTCCCAGGGTACTTCAGGCCGATTGGAACGCACCTATAGACTTTATTCTTTCCTATCCAAGTTTCTGAAGCTCTCACATGTTTAATTTTGGGTTTATGTTCCCCTAATTTTGGAAACGTTGTAAGTTACCCATGCTAACCAACATAATTAGTAAAAATAATCTATTATCAGATCACCACAAGTATGAATCCTGATGATGCCAAGCAAACTATGGCGGGGATCTCTCTCCGTATCCGGGCTACTGATTTGTCCACCCCGCTGTTTACGTAAGACCTTTGATTCACGGATTGTCTTATTTTTATACCTACAGACAAAGAGAAGGGTCTGACGTTGCTTGGCCGTCTTGCTCTGCTGTCTGAAGCTGACCTTCGGCCGCTAAACGGACTCCCAAACGAAATATTCCCATCTGACCATCTCAGTCTGCTGGCCAAGTTTCAGCTCTGCTGAGTGTTTAAGGTTCTAACGTCCAGGAACTGCAAACGTACCCCAGCTTTAACTAATGTCACATTAGACACAGTTACGTTGTTGTGCACTTTGTTACCAGTTCTGTTCTAAATTCTTAAAGGTCTTAATCAAGAAATGCGTTTCTTTGTTCCAGCTGCTAAAACTCAAAGAAGGGTGTAAAACATGTTCTTCCCATGAATGTGTTCTATAATTTTTAATTATTTCTTCCCCCTTTTTGACTGGTGAAATTTCTGAAGGACATTTTAGGCGTATTTTTTTTTATATGTATATTTGCTGCCCAAAACTGAGATGGATGAACACCTTGTGGTCTTAAAGTAGTTTTAAAGCTTGAGTTAAGGTAATACTCTATACATTACTGTATGTGAAATAAACATCATTGGAAAATTATTGTAGATAGTTATGTTGCCAAAAAATTTTAACATGGAAAAAAAATGCTGAATGTACCTCATTTTGTTTTTGAAATATTTTTCGTTTTGAGTTGCTTCATATTCTTTCTGTGGAAGAAAATAAATAAATATCTTGCCAATAAATTGTATGGCAGTGATTTGTCAGCTCGAATTAATTTTAAAGGGCACTTGTCCACTTGATCGTGTTGGTCTTTCGGCTGCTCCCAGCAAGGGGTCGCCACAGCGGACCACCCAGTCCGCACTCAAGCTTGGCACAGGTTTTTACTCCTGATGCCCTTCCTGACGCAGCCCTCACATATTCTACTAATTTTTAACAACGTGGAGGTTCCTGTTAAATGTTCCAGCTGAAATACTACTCAGATTGGGCATTTTGGCATTTTTCTTCTTTGGGGAGGGGGGGGATTAAATTATTTGTACACCACAGAGCCATCTGGCCCAATGTCCAAAAATCATGAACAAATGAAAAACTGATCAAAAAGTGACTTTTGCAGAATATGTCTGCTTTAAGAGGAACTGTTTTCATGTGCTATTAAAAAAAAAAAATCTGGAACGGTACATTTGGTTAATAATTTATAATTAATGAGTATATGATGTATAAATAATAAATGGAATCTTCAGTTCTCAGATTTAGTCAGCCTGGGATGTCTTGCTTGTTTTCAACCACCAGGGTTGTTTTTATACGTTCACTGTGTAACACATTCAGATGACGGTGTTGTCTGGAAGTCAGTTCTACTCTACTGCAGGCTGGAGTACGTCATGTTTCCCAGCTGCCTCCACTGGAGCAGAATCAGATTGAGAGAAGTCACACAGCAGGAGTGCATTATTCCTACACCCAAGGAGGCATGACTGCTATTCACATGGCTCAGCCTTCTGCTTCTACGAGCCTGTTGTTCACCACGTAAACGCTTCAAACCTGTGAACTTCAGTTAGATAAAAGACAGATCCTAAAAGATGCTTAAAAAAATTTCCTCCACCTAATGATTAAAACTTTGCTGAATAAAGACTTTTTTATATGAATAAATTTGATGAAAAAAATAAAAATGGTAAATGTTTAGTATTAAATATACTGCTGTTCACTTGGAGTTGCTCCTAAGATTGTTAGCATGTAAGCACACCTGTTCAAGTTAAGCTGCATGTTAGTAAGTTTTAAAGTAGGTCAGATTCTTGAGTTATTCCTCACAAGTTAGTCGAACTTCACATACGCTTCACATCTCGCGCGCTCTCTCTCTCTCTCATGCTCTGTTTTCCTCCAACGCTTTCAAGTTTTAGTCATTTGTTCCTAGAAATCAACTTAATAGTCTGAAAGATTACTTTGGTTCAGAAGATGTTTTTCCATTTAAACTACGCTTAGAACTTCATCCCTCTCCTGTACAATTGGTTCCAGTCTGTAGAGATTGACAAATATTTCTGAAGTACTTATAGGTTTTCTTTGATCATGTACATCTGCATGTATACTCACACTAAACATGCACTAGTTCAGGCTTTTTAAATACATCTTTCTTGAAAAAAAAAAAAAACATACTCTGTTCACTAATCTTTGAGTTCCGCTAAAGTCTCAGACATCTTCGTAATGTCCCATAAAAAAAATATATAATTCTTTACCCAACTTTGGACAAATTTCATTTGGAGATTTAAAGCTTACATTAAGTCACATAACTGCAGTTCTGCTGTTTCCTTTCTTAAATATTTTCTAACATAAAATTACTGATTGTACTTCATCTTGAAACGTTTTCTTAGAAGGAAACTGCTGTAGGTTCCTACATGGAACCTTTCAAAGCTCCCCTAAGGCCAAAATCACTTACATTGCTGTCAAAAAGCACTGTGGTTGCCCTTTTACGATTTAAAAAAGAATATTTTTTGTTTGCATATTTTTCGTCCAGATCATCAAACTAATTTTAATATTACACAAAGATAACGAGAGTAAATATGAAATTTCATTTATTAATGGGGGGAAAGCTGTTCAAACCTGCCTGGGCGTATGTGGAAAGAGTAACTGCCCCTACACCTATTAACTGTGTGCGCCACCATTTGGTGTTTGTTAAAACGCTATTAAAATTTGTTTAATGGTATGAATAATTTAAGTTTGAAAAATATGCACAATATGCACTTTTTCATGCCACATTAAATGCTAGAATGAATCTTCTGTTTTAAGATTGCACCATACAGATGTGCTTTATCATCATTAAAGCGAATGTCATCTGGTTAATTTTGTAAAATTTTCTATGCTATAAATACCATTTTTTTAGCAGTAGGAACAATACAGTCAGTGATGTCTAGGTTATGGCTTCCATAATCTGAGTTTATATAAATATGTTTTTCCATTTGAATGCGCCACATGGCTTGTACAGTATATTGTCTAAATCCAGTTTCACATTACAGTGCGCTATGGCATCTCTGTCTGGATCTCAAAGTTTCTTTGTTCTTAAGAACTGCAAACAGCTTCTATTGTGGAAAAGAAAAGAAGGGGGGAAAAAAACACAATAGAGCTGTCTTTTATTCCTAACGCCTAGTACTCAGCTACTTTTTCCACAATCTTCAACGCTTTGGTGAGAAAAATACTTTGGAAACTTTCTGCCCATTGTTCTGTGCTTTAATGGCTCGGTGCAAGCAGGTGCTAAGAGACAGAAGACACAAATGTGAAATCCTATTCTGTGTGTTCTTGGCTGTGATGACTAAATTAACAGTCTGTTGCACTTTCAAAAGCCACCAGGTCTGGCTTGTTTGGTGGTCTATTAAGTTTTTCAATCCCAATCCACCAATAACACAAAGAAACATTCAGTGTTTTTCTACGTTACAGCTGAAGCTACGATATTAAAAGAGCAATAAAAATTTGAATATATGTGACAATTGCAGTATGCTACTTTTTTTTAAAGGATTATTAAGTGCCATTTAAAATGTGATTGTGAATAATATCTGACTATCTGATTATCAAATTAACATTATTTACTTTTCTAAAATGAGTTAAACTTGTGAGTACATGAGTAATATAAGTACAACTTGTCCTCCTGTGCATATTCAACTGCATTTGAAAATGGTTAAAATGTCAACGTTTAATAATAATAATAATAATAATAATAATAATAATAAAAAGAATAAGACTCATCATCTTTATCTGTTTAAAATAACACAAAAGTACAAAAAGTAACAAAATCTCAGTCAAATGTGGCTGCCTAAATAGTGGTGAGAAGTAAGGCTAATGTTTGGCCACACTGGTTTGTTCAGTCGAACGCTAAAACTTTCCTGTCCACAATTTAATGGTTACACAATGAAAAATGGCAAGCTGAAAGTCTGACCCATGACCTTTATGTCAGTTCAGTCATTTTCATTCTTTTTGATGCTTACTGCACTACTGGTGCTCTGTAGAGCACACACACATCCACTGGACTGCGACGATTAAGAACAAAACACACGGCACATTGTTACTTGTGTACTATACAAAGCAGTCGAACATGATATTAAAAGAGCTGATAAACAAAACTACATCATAGAAATGTGAAGATTGCAAGACAGTAACATAAAAAAATTTAATTAAATAAAAATGTAAAAATACCCCTTTATCTTTAACCCTATGACATTTTCTGATTTATCTGTGTAGGACACAGAATTCAAACAGCGGTTTTAAATTGAGGTCGAAATAATATTTAAGCACTGTAACAGAGTTAACCACTGACACGGTACGCTGGGTTTGATCTTCTACACACAATCATTGGTGTATTTTTCATTTACAGAGGCAACAATAACATGTTGCGTTTCAGATTGTTGCCAGCAGCTGCCTACCTTCAGACAATTTGAAAGTTTTGTTGACGGTCGAGCAACTGAAACCCATCGAGCCATGCTAACACAAGGGTGGCTTGATTGTGAGGCGTTTACAAGGCACCGGATAAGTGGACTAAAAACTAAGGGGGAAAGAAAACAAAAAACAAAAACAAGATAAACAGGTAAGAACACGGCCATATTTACACAGTTAGAAAGTAACAGAGTGCAGTGAATTTACAACTCGGTTGAATGTCTACAAAAGTGGTTGCTTGAAGTGGAGCTGCTCAGCTGATTTGTTAAAAGTGACATGGCATCACGTTTGCAAAAAATTGACTACTATTTTGTAATACAGTTCACCCATGGTGTATTGTCCCATGTGTTTAAAAACATTTTTGTCCTTTTAAACCTTCTTTAAAGTCCTGTGTAGACTTTTTTTGTTTTCTGTTGTCTTTTTATCTCCCAGGACGGCATGAATCACGTGGTTCAAGAGTAAGGGACCTCCTCACACCCTGATCTGGTATCCATTTATATCAGCTGGGGCTTTTGGTTCCAGAGACTTCTTCTCACCTGACAGCCTAAAACAAAAAAAGAGACAAAAACGTGATTATTTGTCAGAAATGAAACATCTCTCATCAAACTACAGCAGCCCCGCTCACGATGTTTGCGTCGTAGAACTTGAAACAAACATTCTTACACAACGCTTCTGCTATTTTTAAAACCATTATATAATATCATGTAGCTTAAAGTCAGCTTTGTGTCATGGTTCTATAACCAAAAGTTTGATGACACCTTCCCATCACACCCATAAGTGCTTTTTGAACCTGACAATTGCCGATTCAAATGTTGAGGAGTTCATTCATGTTCATTTCAAAAGTGTTCAGTGTGGTTGAGGTCAGGGCTCTGCAGGACACTGAAGTTCTTTCAGCAGATAATTTGCTGATAATTGAAAATGTCTTCATGGACCTCGCTTTGTGCACAGAGGAATTGGAAGAAAATTGGGTTAAACCCCTTGGCCTCCGGTCACAGGAAATTGTAATGCTGAAGCATGCACTGTGCTTTCAACTTTGTGGCATCGGTCTGGGAAAGAACCACATACGGGTGTAGTGGCCAGATGTCCACAAACTTTTAGACCTATAGTTTACACATCATACGCCAACACCGATCAAATGGAAGCCACCAACTAATCAGGAAAGAGAAAATTGGTGTGAAAGAAGATACACGCCACGCTGGAGTCAGAGAGTGAGCGTCCAATCGAATTAATAAACAGAAAATGGATCGATTACTAAAATGGGGGAAATCTAATGAATGATAGAGGACTGCTGATTTAACCAAGTTGTTTTAGGTTAAGAGATAAGAATAGTTAGACAGTGGATGAGTAATTTGGTGTGTTTGTTTATTTTTATACTTCCCCCCCCATGTGACTCTCATATTATGAATTGTCATTCATAAGACTAGGAAAGCTCAGGGTTTCCAAACTCCACTCAGCTCCGTTCTGATTAAGCAGAACAAAATGTTATACCACAGTTAGTTCCGACCAAGCAATCGGATTGGGCGAGAGACATTCCATAAGTAGTGATAATAGAATTGAATTGCCACTGTGTTGTTTTATTTATGACTAAGGTGTGCAACAAAGCTAACTAGCATCTAACACAAGGGTAAATCCTACGTCCCTCTCTAACCCCTAATCACAGTGTGTTAAATAAGTGATTGTACATACTAGCGCACTAGTTTTACATTTAACACTTCTTGGGATTAAACCCTAGAATTCGGAAGTGAACGGAGCTGATATACTAAAGCGGAATAAGTCCTTAAGTATACTGTTTGTATTACAGCCTTGAATTTTAATTTAAAGCATGACGTCAAGTGCTTAAAACTGTGTATAAGGTGTAAGTGGTAATAATGTGCAGATGGGACCTAATGAATGAACATGGCTTCACTGGCCACTGAGCTGAATGCAGCGAGTAATACCTCCTCTCACTGCGGCTGTTCTTGCGCATGGGGCTGCCTGGGTTACGCAGAGGAGAGCCCATGTCTTTCCTTCTGTCCTTGGTGGGTGAAACAGGTGCAGGCTTGCCAATCTGCAATACAGTCGAAACCTTTATTTAATACTGATAGACTGCTGTGTCGATCACAAATTATTTATGCCAATAAAACTACTATATTAAAACCTTTCAAGCTGAACATTCTTACAAACATGAACAGCTGCACTCGTGCCTGAGGTCGGATGCCATGCTAACAAGTCAAGTATGTTTACTCAGTGTTTGAGACCATATAATGGAGGAAGGCATAACTATGTACACTTGATACCTCTCCTCTAGCCATGCACATAAATCACTTGAAAGCGATAGAGGACAGCATGCAAGCTCAATCGAACACAATCGCATCAGGAGAGCAGCAAAGAAAAGTGCTGAAGATGGCACCAGGAGAAGAGCCGACATTAAACCTCTCTCTCTAATGGGGTTACGTCCATTCAGTGAGATTACCGTCATTATCGGTTGATGTTACCTGTCATGTGTGATGCAAAACAGAGGAAAAGCAATTAGATCAAGTCCATTACATGCAAGTGTAATTTCTTCCCGCTCCTACATAGACTGATGGCACTGCTAGAAAACGATGAGTGCATAAATGCCACAATGTCAGCATGCATTTAGATCAAATATAAATGCACATGCTCTCTGGATTACACAACGTTCTCACCCATAAACTCGGCTCAGCACGCTACTACTACTGGTGCTTTTAATCTCCTTTTTATTAAGCAACATACCCACGATTGAATCTTTCCTTAGCTTCCTAATTTAACTAATTTAGCGACATTAAACGTGATGTGATTTTGTTATTCACTTGGCTGTGTGCTCTGGTGGCACATTAATCATTATTTTGTTAGACACTACGTGGCCAAAAAAAGGTCAAAATTTCAGAAAGGTCAAATTATTGGGCCGCATCAAGCAAAGAATACAACTAAGGAGAATTGAAATTACTGGAACTGGTCAACACATTATAAACCCTGGAAGGATAGTGCTGGACTGTCAACTTTGTGGAAGAAACGTGGCCGAAAGAAAAAAATAAACGGAAATCACTTAAACAGTAAAAAACATTTTTAATAGTGAAAGTAAGAACATTTCCATAGGCACACAACATGATGAGAACTCGGGATTGGGACTAAACATCTGTTTGGACATAAGAAACCACATTTTAGTGAGGCTAATCAGGAAAAAGCCTTCAATTTGCTATGGAGCTTAACGATTGGACTTGATGCACCCATCATGCATAGTGCCCACTCTACAAGTTATGATCTAGGGTTACTTCCATTGGTCTGATCTAGACTCAGCAACTTAATGTGGGAATAAAATGAAGTCAGCTGATGGTTTAAAAGTACTGAATGACCAGGGCCCGTATTCACAAAGCTTCTTAGAATTCCCTTAGAGAGCTCCTACCTTAGCTTAAAAAGTCCTATCCGGGAGTCTTGGACTAAAAGTGATTTAGGAAACTTCTTAGAGCAACTCTGAGTAAGGAAAGTACAAAACCTCTATCTTAGGCCTATTTCAGGACACAAATTGTGAAAGAGTGGTTCTGGGAGCATGAGAAAGAAATTTCACACATGAATTAGCCACCAAACTGTGTGCTGTAATCAAAGCTAAAGGTGACTGAATTGAATCTGTGCGACCAGGCAGTGTACAGTATTATCCATGCTTTTTAGCTAATTTAAGCTAATCTTTGGTTCGTCCCTATTAAAGAGTCTATGTAAAAGACTGCAAGAACATATCAGGGACAAGAACATGTGTATAATGTGTTTTCTTTTGAATGTAGTAAGAATAAATGTGAATGCTACAGACACCACATATTTTACTATTTTATATCACCATTCAAAATCATCATGAGATAAAAATAACTTTTGATTTTTAAGCCAATCATTAATGGTCTCAGTTAATTTTAGCAAATATTGAGCATCCGTAATACATACACACACACACACACACACACACACAAGCTATAAGAGATGACACTATCTGTAAGGCATGTCATGCAGACATTAAGCCTGATAAAAGGAAGACGCAGTTCTGCAACACAGAGATAAAAGAGTTACTGTACATTTCAGTACACCGCAGACGTTACTGCTGCACTGTCGGTTTAATTTCCAGCTTTCTAAACCACTGACAGGGATGACAACGCTGTGTTTACACGGTGACTGAGGCAACCGAAACTCAAGCCAGGTTTGTTCCTCCCTCTAATAGATACTGTTGCAAACACATCTCCGGGCTGTCACGCTGTCACAGTGCTCCACTATTAAACAGTCCCAAAACCACTTATCCACCACATCAGTGTTTACACTTTGGCTCAAACAAGTGATCACACCCGGTTTGCTTTATTCTAAAATAAACGAAGGGAGGTAAACATAGCTTTGTTGTTTATTCATTTGCTGATAATTGAAATATTAATATACTGTATACCTGTATGGCTGCACAATGTGCCACATTAAGAGTCATGTCTCAGACTTGCTTACCTTCAGTCTCATGTCACGTGTATGCCTCTCCAGCTCCTTCCTCAGTTCCTCTTTCGACAGTTTTTCTACATCGATCACCGAGTGCTTCCATTCGATCTGTTCCACGCTGTGTGGGTCGTGCGACACGTACTGACCGATCTTCACTTTGCGCAGTGTGTGCCAGTAACCCTTATAGGCAGTCTGAAACTCCTGCAACAAGTCGGCGAGCGTGCGATACTCGAGTGGCTTGAACATCAGATCCACGCGCCGACTGATCCCGAGAGCCCCGAACCGGCCGCCGCTGTGGATCCCCAGCACAATGTGGCGGAAGTGGCTCCCTGAGAACTGAGTTTTAAAGCTAATGGGGAAGCGCTCCACAGTTGACATGTTGTTGGTGAGGTAACTGGAGGGTAGATCAGGTTAAGGAATACAAGGTTCAGTAGGTTCATCTTTCAGTGCGGTTAATGGTTTTAATCATCATCAGGGAGGATGCAGTTTTAATCAGATTTTTTGCATACTGTAAATAAGAATAAGATTTAAGTGTTATGTTATAGTGCTATTGGCGAGTGTGTCCAACATTCTGTGACTGAAATATACATCATCAGGAATCCTCATCATGAGCAGCCAATTATAGTTGTAATAGCTATTAAAAAGAATTAAAATGCTGCGGTATACGTAGAGAAGAAAGCATTAACTCCAAAGTGGTTGCAGTTTCAAGATGCATCATGAGAAGTTTTTTCTTTCTAGTATTCAAAGTGTTTCTGTAACTTAGTCACAATTCAGTAATACTAAACCACTATTATTGTCTGTTCTATACACAAAAGTGTTTTTTCATGTTTACTTTAGACATATGTTTTGACCAGAATATCAGAGTTTTATTTTACATATTGGATCTCAAGGGCTATAGGGTTCAAAACCTTTAAAAATAGTCTGGTTCACTTTCCCAGTAATGCATCTGATAATAAGCCAGATAATAAACATTTCTATCATGTGTATAATCCTTGTAGTGTTGGGTTATCGCCATTCCATTAAACTTTTATGCTAATAAAATAACTTGTGCATGTGCAAGGATACATTCCAAGGATTACAGCCTCCAAACATTTGATTGGTAGACATTCTCTGGTCATTTCCTTTGCTATGTCCATTAACCTGCGGCAAAAACAGACATCAATATCAAATAACAACACACTCAGCTTTATCTATTGTTACACCGAACAATGAGTTCAGTCTGGGTTTTCTCTGGGTCCTCAGTTTTCCACCTCACCAACACAATAACTGTCCCCAAGTGTGTAGATGCAGTTTCCTGCCTTTGGATTAACATCTTGTCAAGGGAGTGCTCTTGCCTTATGTAGAGGCTCTGAATTTAACCATGACTATGAAAAAGCAGTTAAAAGTAAAAGTGAAAAGGTGACAAAACTTTCAGTAGATGTCTGTATAAATAGCTATCAAATAGAACCTCTCTAGACATCTCACCATTAAAAATAAAGCACTCACGTCATTTGGACCAGTCACACGCATCCGGTGTGATGTGATACTAAAATCTAATTTCCTTTAGCTGATCTCACTGGCCATGTACGAATAATCAGCCAATCCATAAACATCCTCAGCTGCTTCCTGTGTCTACTTCGCAGCACGCCAGAAACAGCAACAGGAACAAGACTCAAGATACAAAACATGATGTGTGAATAAAACCTGTTCACATGAACTGCTTGTAATTTCCTTCCTAAAAGCAGCGCAGAAGAGTGTACTCAGCATAATGCAAGCAACAAACATGACCATCCTGCTTTCACCAGCAAAGTGTTAATCAGCAAGACCATGTTGGTGTACCGACGAAACCAGAACAAAATAGCTTGGGCGAGTACAGGATTTCAGTATGTATTTTTGTAGCAGATTTGCACTAACCAGCCACATTATTAGGAACAGCAGTACATTTGTGCGATTTGGGCAGCTAGTTTGTAAATTTCTGAAGCTGTTGATTTCATGGGATTTTTACACACAGGTCTCTAGAGTTTACACACAATGGTGCGAAAAACAAAAATCATCCGGTGAACAGCTTTTCTGTCGGTGACGACAGCTTGTTAATAAGGAACATCTGACAAGCATGGCCAAAATGGTTCATGCTGACAGGAACACAAATACAGTAAGCACTATTTACCACTGTGGTGATCAGAAAAGCATCTCAGAATTCACAATACATCGAACTTTGATGTGCTACAAGAGCAGAAAAACCTAATTGGCTACTACTCCTTTCAGCCATCAAAATCAGACCCTACGGTGGCCACTCATTTGCTTATACTGGACGGTTGGAAAAAGACCTGGGCCCGTATTCACAAAGCTTCTTAGAATTCTCTCAGAGAGCTCCTATCTTGGCTTTAAAAGTCCTAGCTGGGAGTCCTAGACTAAAAGTGATTTAGGAAACCTCTCAGCGCAATTCTGAATAAGGAAAAAACTTTATCTTAGTGAGGAGGTGTGGTTGACCCCGTTGCTAGGGATGATGCAGCAATTCAAGGACTGTGATTGGTTGATAAAAAAAAAATAAAAAAATCTGTAAAAGGTCTTAAAATGGACTCTTTGTGAAAATAGAATATATGATAATAAAATAAAGAGTGAAATCATAATGTTTGTATATAAAGAAATTGTATAACCATGACTACAGGCTACTTTATGTCTGTATTAACTTTCTGTTATAGACTAAATAACTTAAAGTTAATTAAAACAGCCAAATGTTGAAAATCTGTCTACTTTTGAAGCAACCAATTTCCACCCAGTAGTTACTATATTTAAAGTTCTTAATTTATTTATTTACCATACTGATTTTATTACTTGTAATCCATTTCAGATTGACGGGAGCAAAATGGCTCAGCTTTTACCAATTTACGTAATTTACGTATGTAATCAACAATCCGAGAGAGATGGAAGGAAGTAAATCAACAAGAAAACCAAATTAGACAGAAGTGCAGTGTTTATTTTTATGTTTAGTGTTTGGAGAATATTTCTTCTTTCTGCCATTTTGTCCTCTGCTATAGAAACGTTTAAGCCTCTTAAAAGTTCTCCTTTCTACTCTTAACAACTTTTACCTTAGGAGCTGTTTTAGGTCTAAGATTTAGTCCTAAATTTAAGGGTAAATTCTAAAATAAAAAAAAATAAATAAAAAAAAGTCATAATTCTAAGAACTGTCTTAATATAATGCTTAATAAAATATTCTCCAAACACTGAACGTAAAGCTAAAAATAAACACTGCTCTTCTGTCCAATTTGGTTTTCTTGTTTTACTTCCTTCTAGCTCCTTCCAAAAGACCTTCCAAAAGTGCAATTTAAATAGACCATCCT
The DNA here is from genome assembly GCA_030068275.1 of Clarias platycephalus. Lineage (NCBI taxonomy): Eukaryota > Metazoa > Chordata > Actinopteri > Siluriformes > Clariidae > Clarias > Clarias platycephalus. The sequence goes on along the minus strand of JAQQZT010000005.1, from coordinate 9,910,604 downwards.
GCAATCATGTAAATTAGTTGCTCTAATCAATCTGAAATGAATTAAAAGTAATAAAATCATTATGATAAATAAATGTAAGAACTTAAAGATAATTAAACAGCCAAATGTATACTATATTTAAGATATTTAGCCTATAACAGAAACTTTGCATAAAGTAGCCTGTTTTTTGTATTTTCTTTACTCAGTCTTAGCTCTGAGAAGTTTAAATCACTTTTAGTCTAGGAATCCCAGCTAGGACTTTTTAAGCTAAGATAGGAGCTCTCTAAGAGAATTCTAAGAAACTTTTTGAATATAGGCCCTGGGTCCGTATTCACAAAGCTTCTTAAGCCTAAAAGTTGCTCCTAGTGATGAAATTCTAAGAAAATTCTTAGAATTATGACA
>JAQQZT010000005.1:9894288-9910123 GCA_030068275.1 Clarias platycephalus | reverse complement strand
AGTCCTTGAATTGCTGCATCATCCCTAGCAACGGGGTCAACCACGCCTCCTCACTAAGATGAAGGTTTTTGTACTTTCCTTACTCAGAGAAGCTCTGAGAAGTTTCCTAAATCATTTTTAGTCTAGGACTCCCAGCTAGAACTTTTTAAGCTAAGATAGGAGCACTCTAAGAGAATTCTAAGAAGCTTTGTGAATACGGGCCCTGATGTTTATGTACAAGAAATTTATGCACTCTGCTGTCAGCATGTAATTGGGTGTTAAATAAAGTGGACAGCAAGTATAGAATACAAGACTGTTTTAGAGAAGATACCCACGCTGTGAGAGGTCTGCTCTTCTTGATCTCGAAAAACTGGGTTCCAGTGTGATTGTACCTGGTTAATCACTGTTATGGAAATTATATTTATAAAAAAAAGATATACTATCCAGGAAATAGCAGATTCAAACGAGACCAAAATAAAATGACACAAAAATCACACAGACATAATTCAAATAGTAAGAAACCTTATTTATCTGTCAAACAACATACAGAAAAAAGCTTTAAATTATATCACATTGAAACATAATATACATTGCTCAAACTTTTTTATAGCATTATTATCTCTATACAAGGATAGTAGTTATTAAAAAAAGACTGGGGCAGAAACTGTAAACCGTCTTCTCTTGTTTAAAGCCAAATAGTAAATATTTCATATCTGTGTCTGGATCACGTCTCGATGGCCTACTTTACTCTCCATCTGACGTGAATTTTCACCATCAAGCATAGCACTTAAATGCACCAATGGCACAAGCTAGCAGTGGACTCACCATCCAGCCAGATGTTTTCCTGTCTAAATCAAACACTGACGTCATGAGGTAAATAAAAAGGACAGCATTTATTTCAAACATCTATATCTGTATACTTTAAAAGGATACTGCAACTCCCTGATGTATTTCTGTATGGCTTCCAGGCGATGTGGAACACTGGTGGTTGGCTGGTTTGTAGGCACAGTAGGTACAGGAATCTGGGGATCGAACAGATAAAGCACAACACAGTGGTGCAGTGAGTGCAGCTGGAGAATATCTTCTTAATCGCTTTGACAGCAGATCCTCTCTTCAGGGGAAAACTCATGGTCAGAATCCTAATTGCTCACTTGCAAAGGAACGATGAACAAAGGGAGATGTTTAGATGAAGCACAGAGACAGCATTTAGAAGGAAGTGAATGTCAGATTGACAACATGTTTAACATTCTCCTTTTTTTTTTTTTTGTAAAAAAAAAAAAGATAATTGTATTACTGTCTTAACATTTAGCTCAGAATAATAACATTGAGCATTTCTGTGCTTTTGACATTCCGTGAAAAGATCAATTATTTAGTCTTTTAAATGTGTGTTTTGTCTAGTACTGTACACGCTCTGTAAATGTATACTGAAAACTGAACTGTAAACGAGCCAGGAAGTCTGGCACTGTATACTGGGATAAAGTAATTTTTATTCAGACTCAGCAATATTTAAAGTATATCAGTATCAGCGATATATAAAACATCACTTTTCTCAGAGCACTTAGACATAAATATATTGAATATAACAGGGCGTTCCTCAGGATTACTTGCTTTGTATGAGTGTACTAAACATATGTACATGGTAAATATGCAATTCTAAGGCTTTAAAGACATGCCTGTTTGATGACCACAATGTCAAGATGTTCTACCGAGAAGGAGCTATGATCTCACGCTGACCCGGGTACAATCACTCTGCAGAGTCAGCAATCCGTCATCTGACCCCCATTACATTCATGTGATGCACTGTGTGTTAATGTGTTAATGGACGATACATTTTCTTGGCAGTGTTACTGCATGAACTTCTGTATTTGAAAGCAGTAGCTTGCTACAGAGCAATGTTACAGAGTATTAAGTTTATGATTGAATACATAAACAATTACATCATTAATTCAGATCTAAAATAAATGAAGCATGTTTGTGTTTGTAAACAAACACAATGCACAACACAAGGCGAGTATCTGAAATGTGTTATGCAGCTTAAGGATCATTAGGCACACTTTGGAAATTCTCAGCTGGTAAGACAGAATGAGCAATCTTGTGGGAGGAAAAAAATATTTTGGGGGATTATTAAGAACAATAGAGAGTTTAGAACATGAACAGTGACTATTTTGTTTTTCTATAACTGATTCAGGCCCAAACATTACATTATGTTAAAGGTGATAGCTTTATACTGCTTGAGGATTTGATATAAGCTTTAAAGCTGACAATTTAAAAGGACAATTGGTAAGATTACATAAAAGGGGAACAGGTATAAATTAAAAACAAAAAAAACAAAGGTCAGAATAGAAATACAGTAAATGCACTGAACAATAAGCGAGGCTGAGAAAGAGTGAAGGATTAGAAGTGGTCTATGCGGGATTTATAGGCACAGAGGCAAGATATTCACTTCATTCATCTTCTATACTGCTTATCCTGTGTACAGGGTCACTGGGGCCTGGAGCCTATTCCTAACCAGGATGCACCCTGGACCGGGTGCCAATCCATTGCAGGGCACAAACATAGGCGCAGCGCCCAATTTCAGTGTCAGTTAACCTAATCCGCATGTCTTTGAACGAATGTAGGCATAGAAATCTATGAACTGACAAATTGACACCATATATGGACATCTAATGCTTTTGTCTGGCGAGTTCATCCTGGACAAAATACCAGTTCAACAGGGGCCACTACACATGTACCCACGCGTGCACACAATCAAACACATTCACACTTAAGGGGCAAAAATCGGTACATGTTACACGTGTTTGTGGAATGGAAGGAAACTGGAAAACTTGGAGGAAAACCACATGGGCATAGGGAGAACATTTAAACACACATTTAGACTCAGACAGCAAACCAAGTACAGGATCAAACAAAGGATTTAAAACAAAAAAAAGAAATGCATGGATTAACTGCAGTGTGTAATTATTAATAATGTATTAATAATGTAGACAGTTAAGAAAAAAGAAAGAAAAGTTAAACATGCAGGTGCACCCAAATGTGCGTTATATTAAATTTGATATTTTACTTAATTTAAAAGTTAATTGTGACATCACAACGGCTTAGAACCTAACAACAGAAGATCAACCAGAACCAAACCCAACACGTTGTGATTTTTCTGAATAAGCCCAGAACATTTGTTGCAGTAAGGGACGAAATCTTAAATCTGCCAACTTGAGCATCTGCTAGGCCAAACATTGAGACTTTTGCGCCACCCTATCCTTCCTGAATGAACAGAACAACAGAAGATGTGTATGGACCTTCGGCAGGTCGGTGGCTCCCCGGATCCTCTTCTCCACTTCCACTCCTTCTGGATGGATCCGGGTCACGTGTCTCCACATCTGCTCCCAGGTTTCTTCATTCACTGGCAAGCCTCCCCGGTTCACGATGAACGGAATCCCTCCGTCTCGCAGATCTTCCTCTCCGTCGTCCTCCTGCTCCTCGTCCCGCTCCTCCACGTCCTCCAAACTCAGAGCAGGCCGAGGCATCGACGAGACGCCCCCGGAGGAGACCTTAGCCTTGGACAGGGGCTGACTTAGGCAGATGCCAATTCCCGCTTTGTCCATCAGTCTCCTTGGAGACGCAAGGTGATGGACACGCCCACAGCACGTGACTGGCATCTAGGGCTCATACCAACACACCTGGTGGTGCAGTTACCCGGATTATTAACTAGCCGACTTTAACCTGGGTTAACTAAACAAACACTCCGCCATGTTTCATAATATAATATTATGAATATATAATATAATAATAATAATAATAATAAAACGTCTTTTATTAGTGTAATACTCTATTTGGTGAAAAATTGGACATTTGAAAAAAAAAAAATTCCGCTATGAAAAAGAAACTAAGAGATGCAGAGTGTTTCACTTCTGGAAATTTTAGCCATTTGTTCTGCAATTAGCGCTAATGAGAGACGAGTCGGTTAATTCCGGTGCTTTCCTGTAAGGATACCCGGCTGTTAGCCCAGGCTCTCCTGTTTACTCGTTTTTAAGCACCACACAAAAAAAAACAACGAAAATAAAAAAGCTATTAAAACCCGACAGTGGTATCTATTTTTAGTTAAAAGCTGAAAGTGTCTCAAGGCGAGAACAAAAAGCGACACAAATACCGGTATGTCCGTTCCCGAGGTCGCTCAGTCCAGCTCCGGGCTGCAGAATAAATAATTCAGTCTCATTTTTCTTCCAGTCTCTGTTTCTCACACACATTTAACCACATGTATGTCCGTTTTCTCCCAGTGCACTGTTGTTGTTGTTGTTTTTTTTTACCCCGCGCCTCCCGTGCCCAGTAAGCCGTTATCCAGACACTAGCGCTGATCTTAACGCCGGCTACACTGTGAACGCGCATCGACACTCCCAGATCGTGTTCCACTGCGCATGCGCGGCATAAATGGATTGCAACCATAGCAGTCGGATCTCAAACACCTCCCCACTCCGTATCTAGGTGCCCTTTTTAGGGTGTAAAAACAGACTATTCGTCCTATAAGCAGTGCATTATGTATGTCATACAGCTGTATTTGAAGTTCAGCCAAGGCTTAGGCTCGGCCAGATCCTGCAGACTTAATGTCTTCTAATTAAGCCTGCGCTGAGAGAGTGGATGGAGTAATTAGCAAAGCTTTAGCCTGTCAGAAATGATGTGTAAAATAAGCAGACATCAAACGAGCACTGATCTTAATCTTAGTAACTGTAAATATAAAAATTACTTTTTGTTTAATACAAATTTAAAGAATATATATTTGTGTGCTAGATAAGTGCTACACTGTTACTGTTTATTATTATTATTTAATGTTAAGCCTTTATTCATCACATATAAATAATTGCACAGTGAATTTTTTATTCTTCTCATATCCCAACTTTGTTAGTAGACTGTGGTCAGCCATTATACGGCACCCCTGGAGCAGACAGAGTTAAGGGCCTTGTTCAAGAACCCAACAGCAGCAAAAGGGGCTCGAACCATCAACCTTCCGATTAGTAATTCAGAGCCTGAACACACAAGACACCACCGCCTGGAATAGCTTTTTATTTGATATATTTTGGTCCATCTACGTGCCATCACAGCACATCAGTCGACGGGTATTCACCACCCTGGAGCTATATACTGTATATATATGTAGTTTCTGTGACAGATACTTAAAGGGTCGCGTTGCTAGCTCGACGTGCGATTGTCATTCACACATTACGGGGAAATTTAGGAATGTCAATTCTTTGTTTTTGGACTGTGGGAGAAAACCGGATTACCTAGAGAAACCTACCAGGCTTGGGGAGAACATGGAAACTGCATTCACACAGACCCTGAGGTGGGAATCGAATCCCGACCCTAGTGGTGCAAGGTGACAGTGCTAACCACTAAGCCACCGTTCAGCCATTTATTCTTATACCAATATTTAACACAAAAACTATTTTATGACTTTTATTATACATGTTTTACAGCCCATTAGGACAAAGTTGCTTATAAAAGTCACAGCGTTAAATTTCTCATCAGACAGCGGCCTAAACACAGCATGCTGATATAAATTTCATAAACACACAACACATAATCCACTTATACAAGTTAGTTTATTTTCATTTGCCTAAATAATTGACTATTTTTATTGTACAGGAAAAAAACAAGCAAATGGAAAAAGGCATGAGACAAAAGGCAAATGTGCAAATGTTGAGTTACTCAAGAATACAATGCTCTGGTTTATTACAGAATCCAAAACAAGATTGAAAAGTTATTTCACTTGCATAATTTTTGTACTATAATCTTGGTGCACCATAATCATCTGGCATTCGTTCAATGTTATACCTGTTGAGTGAAGAAAAGGTTAAATTTAATGTAAATTCCTCTTAAAATTCCAATGTAAAAACAGCAGTACACACACTATCCTGGGAGTATACTTACAGAATTAAAAGATGTCTAATAGAAGATGACAATGTGTGTTTTTTTTTTAAACATTGCACTCTCAATTAATGACTTCTTATTGTACTCATAAAAAATTTCCCAAGTGTATTTGTAAAATTGTATTTCATTGTTCAAAATCATTTCTTACACAAAGAATAATTCACTAATGAACTATGCGCCCTCTACTGGCCAAGTGCCAGAACTGCTTAAAATAATGCATAATAATTTGTGTTTAAAAGACAATTCATGTTCAAGAGCAAAAAAGATCTATTATAGCAAACCCATACATTTGATTACCTGTGATTAGAGATGTACATGATTGGGACTCCTGGGATCTTCCGAATTCTCCTTTTCAGGTCTCTGTCTACTGTGGCCAGTATGTAACACTTATGCTAGGGAGGAAAGTAAGGAAAGACCATTCAATGCCACTTTTCAGTTTAGGCATACAAATAATCTTTGTAATTTAAGATGTAGATCAACAGACAGATGGCAACCTTACTTGAGTTACCCTCTGCACTAAGCAGTCATCAGCGTATGTTCCCTTATGTGAGCATGGCAAGCGTTCAAAACGAGGGTCCTTGGCTATTCTACAAACACAAGACAAATGACAATGAAAGCAATGAAGCCTTTAAAAAAAAAAAAAAAAAAAAAGATCCCCAAAATTCTCACAGCTGAATTGAACAACTAGAAATCACAGGATTGTACCATTTACTGCACTTAATATGTGATCTTCCACAACAGCTTATATAATAAAATCTAAAATGATTGAGCTTGATTTGACTATAACAAAATGAGAAGAACAAAATAAAATCTGAAAAAGTTGAAAACAATGATGGAATGATGTCATGGGGAAATTTCATAAATATTAAATAAACATATTACAGAAAATAGCTAGTGTACATTTGTGCTTCCTAATAAAGGCTCTGTGAAGGTTCGGTCAAACTCCCATGGAAGGTTTTGTAAGGGATTTTTATTTTTTTTTTTAAGTTAATTGTACCGTCTTCCTTTCGGATCTGATATTAACCTGTTAAATCTTCCTTGGTTTTTATCTTTGTCTCCTCTAGCATCCGTTCTGAAGATGCTAACTCTCCCACACTCACTTTCACATTCTCCCCCTCTCTCTCCCCTAAACACAAGCTACCACCTCCTGGTTGGTCATCTGTCCAAATTCCACTTTTTTGTTCTTCAGGATTTCACCAGGACATTTTACAATGGTTATTGTACTTTGTAGAGACAGATGTCGGTGGCACAGGAATTTGGTCAAGCACATAAAACAATTTTGCTGTAAATAAACCTTAGAGACCTTAGTGTGTGACTGTCTCTATCCTGGTGCAAAAAAAAAAATCATAAATAGAAATTACTTAAACACTTGGTGAAGTCGATGATAAAAATTCAACAGGAAAAACCTATGATTTTATGTATTAAACTATGTGTAATAGTTAAACTAAGAGCATTTCCACACATACATTGTGATGAAAACTTAAAGACTGGAATTAAACAGCTTTGTGTCCTTATGAACATCACTTTTTAGTAAGGCTAATGATAAAAAAAAGGCCTCAATTTGCTAGGGAGCAGAAAGATTGAAGCAATCTTTATGGAAAAAGTCCATGTGGTCTGATGAGTTCAGCTTGACCCTATTCCAGAGCGATGGCCGTGTCAGGGTAAGAAGTAAAGCGCATGAAGCGATCCACCCATCATAAACATTGGCCACTGTACAAACCCCTATTTCAGCCTGATGATAAGTTGGTCAGGTCTAGACTCAGAAATGTTGTGTGGAAGATGAATGAAGTCAACTGATGACCCAAATGTACTAAATGACCTTGTTATCACATCAATGGAGTTTTTCTGACCGGATGGCACATGACATACTCCAGGACTTAGAATGTGAAAGAGTGTTTCTGGGAGCATGAGCAATTATTTTCACACATGAACTGGAGACCACATGTGTATGCTGTAATCAAAGCTAAATGTGACTGAATGAAATCTTAAAGGGTGCAACGTGTTTTTTTTTGTTTTTTGTTTTGCCCAGGCAGTGAACACCATATATGGCACATATTTCAAATTCATAAATGTCAACATATCCATATATTACTTTACTACAGAATATACACACAATGCAAATTATGTCTGAACACAGCCTGTTACCTCAAGGCAACTCTGTATTTCATCCCAAGTTTCTCAAGCTCAGCCATGACACAGTCTGTGATGCAAGGAATACCTGATGAACAAAAACCAGACATAATGCACATGAGTTCAGTGCAGTCAGTGATTTAAAAAAAAATAAAAAAATTATGTAATGAGGCAAATAAAACACAGTAATCACTTACATTTCGCATAAAGGCAGTCCATCATTGACTGAACTACATCGAGTTTGGCCTTTATGGAGAAGTTGATGAAGTTTGTGTCTACGAGAATGTGATAGGGAGGACCAAGCTGAGTGTTGTACTGGAAGAACATACACGATGGATATTTTTGCCTGCGGTGATAAAGACAGCGTGTCGGTACACACAATCATCTCTTTTTTTTTTTTTTATCAAACCGGAGTAAATAATCAATCTGGATGCAAAACATTCTGGGGAACCATTTAAGCAACATAGAAAGAAATAAACTTCAGTTATTCTTACACTTCTTGTTCTTTGATGGCTGACGGATCTTCCTTCTTCTTTTTCTCAGTTTTTTGTCGATCCTTCTCCTTTCTTAAATGAGAGACGAATCATTGTGAAAAATTAGCTGTGGCAAGCACAGTAGGCTTTAATGGTATTGTACGATTGTGGTGAACACATTTTAGCTGAATGACTTACATTCTTTGGTCCTTTAAACTTATCATCCTTTTCATTGCCGCGTATTTCTGCTTCTTCTGTTTCCCCTAATGATGAGAAAATAGCCAAGAAGTTACCAAGTGAAGCATTTTCACCTTACTGCTGCCAAGCCCATGGATAGGTTATATTTCCCTCTTGAATCATGCACTTTACAAAACCATACACATCTTGAAATCCTTAAATGACAAAGAGACCATTAGAGTATTGGCAACCAAACAATAACTATTACAGACTTTAAATTCCTGGGCACAGATAGCAGCTCACTTAAGTGCGAACTGAATAGCATGCACATCAATAAAGTCCTTTCTCAAAAATCTCAACATTTGCGGAGCCGAGTTGTTGCTCCACACCAGCAACCATCCAGAACACCCTAAAATCCTCCTTTACTATCTGGTTTAAAAGGAAACTTGAACAGATTGTGCACAAGGTCTCAAAAATAAACAGATAAAACTATAACCTAACAAAGTGCTAGCCCTGTGCAGTAAAACCGTAGCTCAGAGGTTAAGACATTGGACTATGGTTCAGAATGCCCCAGGTTCAAATCCCATGACCAAGTTGTCACTGTTGGGTTCTTGAACAAGGCCTTTAACCCTGCCTTTAACTGCTCATATGTATAATGAGATAAAAATGTAAGTTGCTCTGAATAAGGGCATCTGCCAAAAGTCGCGATGTAAATGTAAACCTAGATGTACATCAGAAGTGAATCTTCACCCTCATAGGGCTGCTTTCAGGGTATTGTAATGCAAGATCACGACGCCCTCAAATAGTGGTCCTCTGTGTTTAATGTGAGGCTTGGAATGTCCAATTCCCTCCCGTCACTGGGAGGGCTCCCATTCTTACTACCATTCAGCCAGGAGGGCCGAGGGTTGTCACGTGTTTCCCCCGAACCACGCGACACCAGTCGACCTCTTTTTTCCGAACTGCTCGCTCACGCACTGTCAGGGGCGGCGCAACACACTTGGAGGACAGCGCTATCCGCTCCCTCTGCGAGCACGAGCTCACAGACGCCCCGAATGGCGTAGAGCCATGATTAATGTGGGAGCACTAAGTACCTCTCATCCCTCCCCTCCGAGAGAGCTCGGCCAATTTAGCTCTCTCTCTCTCGAGAGAGAGAGACCTCCGGCTGTGAGAGGTTACACCATCACCCGGGAACCGAACCAGCGATCTCCAGATGATAGGGCGAGCACTTTGGCTTCAGCTCTTTAATAAGCATCTCACTGCAACGAGAACTGTTGATTGTTGAATCTTTTTCCTGATAATGTTCCAATACTGGCTCTTGATTATCAAAGAAAACATTAACCCTAACCCTGGAAGACAGTAGGCTTGATAAGACAGCGTGGCCAAGAGAAGCTTTAATATAACTGGAGTACAGAGGAATGCGTGCATGTTGCAGTTTCTCTATAACCCTACATGCAGTGCTCTCCAAGTATTCACACACTGGCAGGCAGCACAGTATTGTGGATGGTAGGAGAATTTTATTTCCTAACGCTCTAGGTTTTTGGTTTGGGGACCTAAGAATCCGGGTTCAAGCCTCGCTGTCAGTGAGATAAAATGGGAGGGTTGCGTCAGGAAGGGCGTCCGGCATAAAATCTGTGCAGAGGAGTTGTGCGACACCTCGACAGGAGCAGCCGAAAGACTACCAACAACAACAACAACAGGGATGTTTATAAACTTGTAATACAAATCGAAGCGGCACCTACAGTAGATATCGTGATAATATCATATCAGATGATTTCTGTCCAAATTTCTAGCTGTTTGGAGAACTGGATAAGTTCAGTATTTATCAGGTGCTAATAAACAGAAACAGTAATGAGAAAGTACAGGGTATTTGGGTTTGGATCTGAGAAGGTAAAAATGTCCTCGGTCTCCTGATCCCACCCAACACACACACACACACACACACACACACACACACTATTTCATGCCTTTGCATCACCTGGTGGCTTCAAAAACAGTTTATTTCTAACAGCTGCACCTACAGCTACTTTTCAGAGACTGCAGCTAATGGTTTAAATCCATGTGAAGGATTTCGACACTTGTACAAACAATTTTGTTAAATCTGCACTTACATTATTAACGCAAATGTATTTTCCTTAACTGACATGTACTCAACTCGTTTATCACCAACAAACACACCCGTGTGACCCAAACTTTTATTTTCCTGACCCATTTTAGCAAACGCAGCTAGCTTGCTAAGTTTGGTGGAAACTAAACAAGAAATAATTCTGAGAAATATTAATACTTCTCATATCCTGCTCAATTTGTTTCCAAATTATTAAACAACATAAAACATATAAATATATATTTTAAAAATAGCGTTAAACCCCTTACCATGCTGTTTTTCCGTGCAAATACAACACAGGAGCCCCAAACCCTCGTGTCTAGCGGCGAAACGAGTCAACGTTTGACGTCATCAAAATGCGACATGTTCCTCACGGGCACTTCTTCCGTTTGTCAGCGGACTCCTAACGGCTATCAGCGGTACAAGTAAAGCTGCACTGTTCGGCTATCAGGTATAAATTAAAGCGTAGGTTTTGCTTCTTCTAGTGCTTTCACATCTCCAGACTGTCTTTTAAAAACAATCCAGTAAATCTGATTTCTCGTGGTATTTTATCATTCCGCCATTATTTCCAGTGAGACTCGGGTTAGCTAGCTGTCTGGCTAAGTTCCCCTTTTACACGTTAACGTTATTTATTAGTTACTGACAGGAATTAATTTACAACTGTTTGTTCGTAATGTTTTAACTGTACACGTCTATCAGGGTTTATAATCCGTACAAGCAGTACAGGACAGTACAGGAGTGAGTGCGACCATGGGTTTTGTTTAGGCATCCAAATAACCTGACACTCCTGACTCTCACAGCTCACGCGCACTGCAAAGCTTACACCACCTTCCAGACCATCTCCAGTGTTACCAGCAGGATTATAACATCTAATCATGTCTAATCAGACTTTGGTGTTCATGAATGGAAGCCAGCTTCATGCATTTTTTTTCTTTCCATCTCTTGTGCTTCTGTTACTGATCTGATCTAAAACACTGGAGTAGAGTTGAATTGTGACATATTGGATTTCTCATACTATATTTTGTCTGACTCAACATGAACCCAGCACACCATCTGTCTTTAAGCTCACTGCTGCTGTGGTTTCGATGTTTTGCATAAAGCTGAGCCTGGTATCTCGTATCAAGTGCTGAGTATCAGCTTATAGTCAGAGCTCTGATACACTATATGGACAAAAAGTATTTGGCCAAACGTGTTAATTATTGAATTGAGGTGTTTCAGTAAGGCCCCTTATCCTCATTGATGGGCAGTCATAATGCCTCATAATGCCAAAATGAAGATATTTTGCTACTTTGTGGCAAAAGTGCACAAAGCAAGGAAGACATGGTTTGATGAGTTTGGTGTGGAAGAACTTGACAGCCCCGCATTGACCTCGACCTCATCGAGCACCTTTGGGATGAACCGAGACGGGACGGAGATTGCGAGCAAGGTCTTCTCGTCTGACCTCATAAATGCTCTACAGAATGAAAGGGCAACAATCCCCACAGATACACCAAGAATACTAGAAGCTGTTATAGCTGCAAAGGGGGGACCAACTAGATATTGAAGTGTATGTATTTGGATACAATGTCATTGCCAGTTGTGTGTGTCTACTAAGTGAACGAGTTTGGAGAGGAAATGTCTCCCAGCATACAATCTCTGTCATGTGTGCGGACTCCAAGGCAAAGATGATTTGAATTGTTTGAATTGAAAACAACAAATGATGCATGATGATCTACTGTTCCAGTGTCTAACCGTATTTAAGATGTGTAGTAACTGTGCACTGGTCTGATGGCAGATAATTATAACTAAGTATTCTGCTCATTGGGGTAGCTCATGCATAATGAATACATCTGGGTTACACCGGCCACCCACCTCTGTGCGCTTTTTAAATATTTACGTTACTTTACAAGACACTTTGGTATATACACTCTGTTTTAAAGCCTGTATACAATATATTCTAAATGGGGTATTTTGTTTTTCTGCAGGTTTACTCAAGTACTAAAGACAGCATGGGAAGAACAGATCGCAGAAAACAAGTGGTCTAAAATCACAAGACTACAGAGAATAAGCGTGAGAGAAAGAGAACCTCTTTGTGTACATGAAGTCTTCTCTGAGCACACAGAGGTCTGATTAAGGCTGAAGATGGTCTGATGGACCGGCGCTTCTTACTGACATTAATCTTCTGTTCAGTCTCATGGATTTTCTTTTGGGAAGTGCGCTGGAAGAAGAGCAAGGAAAGTCAGATTGAAGAATGGCTCCAAGGCCATAGTCTGTCCGAATACAAGCATTTATTTGAAGGTCAGGAATGTTTAGATTTTTAGATGCAACATATAATTTTATGGTATGCTGGATTAATTACATTTGCTAATTAACTATTTCCGTTTAGCTGGCATGGCATGGGGTAGTATCATTATGGGTACATTTTGTTGTCCTTTTAGTATCTATCTTTTTTTTTTTTCCTGAAAGTGCATATATAAGGGGGAAGTGAAACTGGGACTTACAATGAAATTTCTTGTAAATGAAGGCGTACAAAAGACTTTGAGAACATTGTACCATTTTAATGTACATTTTTTGTAAATTGTACAACCTAAACATGCATAATTAGATCTTAAAAACAACAATTGTACCTTAAAGGGACAAATGCAGCTTGGTACATAAAAGATAAGGGAAAAAAATATCTGAAACATGTACTCCCAGTGGTTCTACTCCATTGACAAATTAAAGTTCCTAAAAGGGGAGGAAATGGTCTCAAACCCAAAGACCTTGTTTTTGGTCTTAAACCAAATTATTCATTTAAATATCAAATCCTAGATCATTCTTGAGAGTAGTTACAACCACCTTATATGGTTTATTCTGTATCTGTGTGGATATTTGGTTGTACAGATGTGCAGTCTCTGGAGGAGTTGAGTCTGAGTGTCCTGACGCGTTTGGAGGAGGTGGTGAAGGAACGGCGGCGCTGGAGGGACATCGCTGAAGCCAACGTCCGTCTGCTCAGAGACTTTGCCTTTCAGGAGTGGCTGTGCTCCCAAAGCCTCGAGCACTACTACCACACGTAAGACCAACTGTACATGTCAGATTGGCATGTACAGTTGAAAAATGGCATGTTCAGATTAAAGACACCGTGGTCCTGTTGGATCATAACAAAGTCAGCTTAAGTCAGGAAACTCTTGATTTATTTACTTGTTGTTTTAATGGGTGCTGCATGATATTGTTGTTAGCATTTTATTCCACGAGGGGGCAGTAGTGCCTACACAGCCCACACCAGCTCCAGCTGAATGCCATTGAGTTCTGTCAGCTGCAGTGAACAGGAGGTCATTGCAGCAGTGACTGTTCGAGCATTGTTCCACTCATTCTGTATCTGCAGTGCTGCAGCGAGTGCCGCAACATTCACTCACACATACGCCGAATACACAAATTAGGCTTGATTTGAGATGTAGTTTCACTCTTTGGATGTTTTAACAATAAGGTACACAGGGTCGTAAAGTTTAGGGTTTTTCTTACTCTGGTTATTATATTATGTTTGACATTATGCTTAATGTCATGTTTAGATGTGACTAAATGAGAAATCAAACAGTTTAACACATCGGTTTTAAACATGTCCCAGATGTCTGAGTCAGCTTTAGTAGTTATTGTTTCAGTTCTGTTAAAAAAAATACCACAACGCTACTGAATAATCAAACCTGATTGGTCAGAACTTGAATGAATTTCTTTGTCACTAGTGCAAGCACTAAGTTAAATCACAAATCTAATTATTTATATGATTTTTTTTATATTAAGACACTTGTTCCAATATGTGACAAGTTGCAATAAAAACACTGCGGTCATCTGCAGCACAACATTTAGTTGTTGCTTATTGTTCTCACGATGGCACCCCCCCCAATCGCGTTTTATTACTCATATATTGATTGCAGTGTTATCTACATGTGCTGAGCTGGTAAAAGTAGTGTGGAGGGTGCTGTGCTGGTTGTCACCGCCTGCTCCAGTCTTTCCTGTTTGCTCAGTGCACAGTTCTGGCCTAAATATGTCATCTGTGATGTGGCTGAAGCAGCCATTTAGCCACCATGATCGCTCCACACCACTCTGTGTGGATGTTTTAGGCTTGTTTTTCCATCGATTGTGCTGTTAAACCAAGACTAGGATTTAACCAAATACAAAGTGTTTGGAAGGGATATGGTAAGTGAACTACGCAGCAGTTTGTGCTGTTGCTTAATGTTCTGTTCACTGCTATATGGATGATTTAGAATATGACGTTGATGGTGTATGTTTAAAGAAGTAAAAAAGCATTGGATCATAAAAATGCCTTAAATGTCAGACAGTTCGTGAATATTTATAATATTAAGCTTTTTTTTTTTACGTTGCACTGAGCATGTAGTCTACGTACAGATAAAAACTATATGGTTTTATATATATATATATATATATACACACAAACACATGTTAACGTTAATTATATGTTAGAATGATTTACTAATCCAGGCCAGAGCAGTTTGGGATTACTTCAGGATGCACTTGTGTGCCTCAGTATCAGTATGTTTCATTGTCTATATGAATTGAACATTGAAAACATACGAAATTCATTTTCAAAAGATCTCATGAGGCTGTACAGTGGCATAGTGGGTAGCACGGTCACCTCACACCTCCAGGGTCAAGGTTTCAATTCCTGCCAAGGGTCTGTGTGTGGAGTTTGCATGTTCTCCCCGTGGTTGGTGGGTTTCCTCCCACAGTGCAAAGACATGCAGATTAGGGTAATCAGTGTTTCTAATTGCCTGTAGTGTATGTGTGTGTACCCTGCAATGCAATGGATTGGCACCCTCCTGGGATACGCTTTAAGGCCCCCGCAGCCCTGTACAGAATAAGCGATATAGATGAGTGAATGAATCAAAGTTCTCTCATGACTAAAACATAGGAAGTTTGTATTTTGTATCAGCACATGATATTTGTACTGCTGATTAGTGGTCATTGTCAACCTCTTGGTCAACCCTGTGGTCTGAAATTAAAAATAGTTATATACTCAGCAAAAAAAGAAACGTCCTCTGACTTTCAACTGTTTTTACTTTCAGTAAACTTAATGTGTAAATAT
>JAQQZT010000005.1:9859966-9894188 GCA_030068275.1 Clarias platycephalus | reverse complement strand
GCATGGAAAACATTGTTTAAACCCTTTACAATGAAGATCTGTAAAGTTATTTGGATTTTTACAACATTATTGTTGAATAAGTCCTGAAAAAGGGGCGTTTCTTTTTTTGGCTGAGTATATATCGGGGATGAATTCCCACACTGCATGTTTTCTTTGCATGTTTGGATGGTGACCTCATCACCGCACCGTGCACGTGATGCACCCTGAGAGAACACGCGGAAGTGCCACATTCCCGTGCGCGCGGGACAGAACGTGGGGACCTGTTAGCTAGCTCGCTAATTCTGAGCCGACGCGACGTTAAACACCATGTGCTCGAGGGATATTAACGTTGCCATGACAACAATGTAAAACAGAGATTACGGCTAAACGCATTAGTTTTGCTATTACGTTTAGCCTTAATCTCTGACCAGGGTCGCTGTACCGATATCCAGATAGACTACAAAACTAACAATGTATTCAGGAGTTTTAACATGTTTTTATTTCAAGGTAGGAAGCTTTATTGCGTTGTCTTCTTCTTCTTGGTGTTTACCGGCGGTTGACAGGCACTGTGTTGCATTACCGCCACCTACCGGTCATCTTTTTAGTATCAGAGTTTTTGTAAAGAGCAAAAAGGTCTCTTTTTACTATCTGTCCCCCTACACACACACACACACACACACACACACACACACACACACACACGGAACAGTCTTTTTATATAGCAATATCATAATGACAAAATTGTTTAAGTGAATGATTCTGTGCTAAAAAAAAAAAGAATTAAGGAATCTTTCCCTCTCTCTCTCGCCCCCTCTACCACCGAAATATAACACAAGCTGTTTTTTCTATTTGATTTGTCAGTTGTTGTGCACATTGTGGTTTAATCTGTGATTAATAAAGTTTGTTGGATTGTGGATGAACTGCGGTTTACTCCAATGACTTTACACCCTCTGACGAAGTGCCCTGAACTGATGTCATTAATTACATTAATACTACTGTGACTGTAGGCATGCCCAAAACCCCTGGGACGTTTGGATCTATTGCTACGTTCACACTGCAGCGAAAAGTGGCACAAATCAACTGCAGATCTTTGTAATGTGACCTCAGCCTGAATAGTCAAATCGGAATTTGATGGATTTTTCATCAACCCAACCCGACATTTGTCACAATTCTGTTCTGGGAAGGATAGACGGTGAGAGTCAAGGAGAATTTAAGGAGCCAGATAGTTGGTGTGATGTTGCTGTTCAAACAACATTACATATACTAAGTGATAAGAAATGCTCTTTAGTTGAAGAGATTGCTGAAGAAATGGTTTAACATGGCAATAGGAGAACCAAGCTGCTCTGAAAAAGATAAATAAAAGTTTTAAAATAAAAGGTGAATAAACTATGGAAGCGAACCAAATAAGTGGCTGAATATTGTACGCCTTTTACATTGAGCTTGAACGCATCACATAACGCATTGTTCCTTTATGCAGGCAGTCAGTTTTGGAGCGTGAACTATTCACATACTATATATATATATATATATATATATATATAAAAAACATAGTATGAACATCCTAACAAATGAAAAATCAGATATGATCAGTAGATGAGTTTGCATCCCTTTAATGGTAACATCTCTCTCTCATAAACCGAAATCATAGATGTGAAGTTTAGTGGCATTAAATATAAGTAATTTTAATATACACCCAACAACCACATTCATTAGAAACACCTGTACACCTGCTTATTGCATTTATCCAGTCAGCCATGCAAAAACAAAAAAAAAAAACCTGCAGATACATGTCAAGTGTTTCAACTCATTTTCAAATCAAGCATCATTAAAGTGGGAAAATGTGATCTCAGTGACTTTGATCGTAGCACGGTTGTTGGCGTTAGATGGGCTGGTCTGCTGGGATTTTCACTTCATATGCATTCAGTGAGACACATGGGTCATATGAACTAAGCATTGCCTCACTCTCGTTTCTTCTCAGTCTGAAGACCCTGGGATGCACTAATCTGGACGACCTAGCCCAGTTTGACAGCCAGCTTCAGCTCTCTCTGGCAGCCTGGGGCTATTACTACGAAGACTACATCAAGCTTTCCACAGGCGTAAAGGTCCTCCAAGCGTCCCGGGGAAGCCGAGACCAGGACTACGAGATTCAATTGGTGCACAGCCTTGCTGAGAGACGCCTGAATGAGAAGTGGTCCATCGGTGAGTTCCGGGACATTAGGAAGACCTGTTTGGCTCTCTTAGCCATAAGTAGTTCTGCTGTAAAAGTACATGGCTATCATTATGCTAGAAAGGTATGTAAGTTGTGTAAAGTCACCACACCCTGACAGCCTGAATGTTTGTACATGTGAACGCTTTAGTGTGGTGTTGTCACTCTCGGCTGCTCACACCCATTCACTTTTTCTTTTCTTTTCTTTAAAAAATTAAAACCAATTGATGTTGCAGTGTACAGATGATTCTCAGCAGACTACAAATGAAATCTCGGGTTTTTGTTGTAGGCACCTCTTGGTTGTTGTGTCAGTGTTTCATTTACTGTAATATGAGATTATATCATCTGCATGTTCTTCTCCTTTTAGCCGGAGCGCTGATATTCGGCTGTACTGTCGCTCTGTGCTTTCTGATAAGGGACCTCATGTTTTACATGATTGGTGAGTTTCACTTTTCTAAGAGAGACAATAAAATAGAAACACCTAGAACATCACAAACACACAAATCTATCCAATTTTAAGCACTTTGTTGCTAAGAACCCAAAGTACACGGTGTGTATTCTTGAATAGTAACCAGGTCCTGTTTGACTTCACCTTATATTCCTCTTTCTCTACCTTTTTGTAGGTGGAATAACCGTTTCCATCATTGCATTCGTATTTATCATCAAGTTCCTCTGTGAGCTCGCAGCACGTGTGGTAAGCTTCCTGCAGAATGAGGACCCTGGGCGTCATGGCGACCGCAGCATTTACGATTATGTGCGGGGGAACTATTTGGACCCACGCTCCTGCAAAGTCACCTGGGACTGGAAGGAGCCTCAGGAAGTGGGCCAGACCATGAGCTTCCGTGTGCAGGTATTCTCAGCATTTCTACATGCACATTAAAGGGATTGTTTTTGATTTTTCAAGTTTATCTTAAATCAAAATTGACTATTATAGGTCTTGGTTGTTGTATGTTTTCCTGCTCTGAACACTGACCATAAAAGTTTGTCACCCAGAAGGAGATTACAGTGTAATCCCAGTAATTGGCGACAAATTCCACTATTCCTTGTTCTGTGCATAATGCATTCCAAAGTTCAGCTGAGACTTGAATAACGCCTCTGCGTTATTTGATGCGGTCTCATTTAGCTTTATCGAGTTAATGTTTTTCAAAGTTGGTGTATTTGGAATAAATGTAACTGTGCAGCTACTTCCGGTGAGGGTTGGAAGGTAACTTAAAAGTAAATGTACTTTGTCACTGTAAGTATTAAATATTAAAGTAAATATTTCATGTATCTTTTTAATTTACATGAGAAGTTTTAGTTGAACTTTAGTTTAGTGTTACATAACTACAGTAATGTGTAATATTTGAAGTGGGAATTTCGCCACCTGCTGACCATTACGTGTAATGGAGACAGAGAAAGAATTTTTGATGCACAAGACAATTTGAAGGTGAGTACTTTAGTACTTTTGCTTAAGTAGACATGACTTATTACTCAAGTAAAAGTAGGTTTGACCTAGGATATATCTAACTTTTACTCAAAAACAGGATTTGCCCACCACTGCATCTGGTTAGCCATATGGCTACTTTTGGTTAGCCATACGCCTAGTTCCAGTGAAAGAAAAAGGTTTAATTTGTTGTTAATACATAGTACTTTTAGAGAGATACCATCTCAGTTTAGCCCCGTGAGACTGCAGGAGCTTAATGTCAGTCTCTCTTTTTTTTTTTTTGGAATGTATTTTTGCATGAAAAAATTGTTGAGGCACTTGACCCTGATCGTTTACCTCGTGTTCCAAGTAAAAAAAACTTCATGGTCAGTGTGCAGAGCAGGAAAACTTGTAATGACCAAAACCTATACTTACTGTATAAGCAAGTCAGTTTTGATTTAAGACGGACTTAAAAAAAACCAAACCATACCCGTAAAACTGAACAGACATTGTGACTTAATTATACTTTTCTTAATTGCAAAAGTAAATAACGTTATTGATTTATGATATGAATGGCTTGGTTGCAAAGAAAGGCACATCAATTTAAATAAACTGTAAGGTGCTTTGATAAAGTTCATTGAAATTTAATTGAGATTTTCAATTTTCAATTACTTCATTTCACAATATCTGTTGTTGTTTTTTTTAGAGGCAAAGGGCAATAAAAGGAATCAATGCAAATGTATTGTGCTTTTTCGGTCAGCTTTGCACATCTAGATCCTGATCATTTTAGCAAAAAGCTCTAGTTCTGACAGATTAGATGTAGACTGTTGGGTGAACTGACAGTCCTACCACACTGTAAGCATTGCCACCACTCCCATCCTTTATTCATTTTCCCTTAATCAAAGTAACTCTCCTTTGAACAGTCTTGGCCAAAAGTATTAAGACAACATAAGACATAGCCTGGGTTTATCTCCAGACCTAAACCCAATAGAAAACTGTTGGACAATGGTGAAGAAGGCAGTAGCAGTCAAGTCTAACGTACATGGTTTTAAGGAAGCAATCAAGCAGGCATGGATTGAGCCAGCACTTAAGACATCTTTTTGACTGGATACCCAGGCAGAATCTTTATGCTTACAGTAGAAGAAGTATTAACGTTATGCTCACTTTGTGTCTTCTCTCCTAGCTCTTCTATAAGAACGGCCAGCCATTTCCAGCTCACAGGCCCGTTGGTTTGAGGGTAAACATCACTCATATAGAGCTGGCTCTGGATATTCCTGTCACCCAGGAAATTCTTCAGGAGCCCGAGTCCAACGTGGTGAAAGTGACCTTCACTGTGCGCAAGGCGGGCCGCTATGAGGTGGCAGTGAAACTCGGGGGGCTCAATGTAGCATACAGCCCCTATTATAAAATATTTCAACCAGGTAACATGAGCACTGAGTTGATGCCAGTGCAACATACAATACTCTTCTTATCATCTCCATTATCTTGTTTTGATTTGATAAAGTTTCCCTTCAGATGGAAATATGATGTAATAGAGCTCTAAAGTTCATGCTTCTCATTTTAGTCAATTGTTCATATGTTTCTAAAGGCTTTCCAGGACTTGGTCCTGTTAGTTAGTCGGCTGTGTTTATGGACACGATGTACTAGAGTGATTTCAGCTCTGTTTGGAACACATCCATGTTATTATCTAAAAAACATTGTTCTTGTCTGTCATGTTGATCGATTTGCTTGCAATGTGTGTATATGATAGCAGTTTTATGCTTGTTTCTTTCTGTCTATCATTGTTTTGTTTTTTTTCCCCTGAATTAAATGTCATGTCGTGTTTGTTACAGGGATGGTGGTGCCATCCAAAACAAAGATCGCATACCACTTTTCAACTCTGGTGCTGACATGCGATCACCCACACACACTGCAGATCGAGCCTCGAGACGAGTATGGCAACCCTACAAGTAACTGTGACTCTCTCTTGGATGAGATCAACTACAGTGTGCATATACACTCAGTAAGAGCTCTCTCAGGATGAAACAATAATATCTAGCGTCATATGGAAACAAAAACATGCATTTTTTTTTTTACAGTCTTGTAAAATCTGTGGATGAAAACCGGGCTTGATTCCACCACCTTCCCCTGGGTGGACTGGCGTTACATACGTGTTATTTCCATGTTTGAGCATTATAGGCATTTTATGTTCGGACTTTAATATTATAAAAGATAATTAACTTAGTAACATGTTTTTTTTTAAATTTGTGTCCCATAGTTGGGGACTCTGGAAGAGGACAGTTTTGAAGATTACTACAGCGTGAATATCTGTTGTAATAAGCCTCAGTGTCAGGTTCTGCTGCGGCTCACTCTGAAGAAAAAGGGCTGCTTCAGGGCACGTATCACTTACAGGGACCAGCCCCTCAGTAACGGAGAGTTTGACATCATTGTGCTTAGTGGTGAGTCTCTTCATATCTTAAATTCACTTTGGCTTGTAATAGTGATATCTAACTGGACGTACCTGTGCAAACAAATTAGAGAGCAAGAAAATTGTCCTAAATTGAGGCAGCTGAACCAAATCAAGCATAGAGTGTAAAAAATTAAAATAAAACAAAAAAAACCTACCAGCAGCCAACGTTTTACTGGCCCTGTTTGATATGGACCTACACTAGTGCATGTAATCTTGCATGTGCAGTGTGTGCGGACATCCACAGCTGTGTGCAAGTGCGTGTTTAGTCGAACATGCACATTCGTTTGCAATAGAATTGGCCACTCGCTCTTGTCGCCCCTCCACCACACACTGTGAGTTTCATTTGCTTTTGTTTTGTTTGTTTGTTTGTTTGTTTGTTTTTACAAATTTTTGTCCAATTTACAAACCCCATTAAGGTCTATGGAGTGATTTTTGCCCAGATTCCAGAGGGTGAATTATTTCTTATCAAAATGGTTTGAGTTTTTCAAGGCCAAGTGGTTTGGCGCAGGTATCAAACAAATCTGCATAACTTGAAAGCTTGTTCAGAGGTATTTTCATTCAGTTGCTCGGTAGACCTCACAAAAAGTTTTTGATGACACGTGCAAAGTTCGAGGTGGTGCACCCACCCAGTCCCAAATTGGAGAACCTGGATTTTTATTTATTTATTTATTTTTTTCAGATTTCCTAGGAAATTAACAGTGAGCCTTTCCTGGCAGGGATGAGGGAAGTTCAGCAGAAGGACTATATTATTAAAACAATCCTGGATTCTATCCATTCCAGTTTTTGTGTAATGCCAGTAATATAATTTACACATGGCTTACATTTTCATAAATCGTTTTTTTTTTAATGTATAAATGATAGTTGTTGAGCATCAAAGACGCCTGATGCATGGTGAATCACTTTTTATCATTCTGTCATAATGTCTGTTATCAAGCCAGCACTAGTGTTTGAACATGTGCGTGTGTTGTGTTTGTGCATTATCTCACACTACCCTGCCTCTTCCCTTTTGTTTATCACCGTAGTGAATGAGACGAACTGTGTGGAGAAGAATGTGTCCACTCCGGGAATAAGCATCTACTTCGAGGCCTACCTCTACAGTACAGGGAACTATAACAGCTCTGCCTGGCAGTTCCCTGCATCCTCTCTGCTCACCCCACCACGGCGGCCATCCACGGGTGATGATGAGGAAGAGCATGACTCTCCAGTCGAGGGCCAACCGGAGAAGGTCAAGAAGCCAAAAAAGGTCTACTGCTACATATCACCAAAGGTCAGTAATATTACGTTTTGCAAATAAGCCATAGTTGGTTCATACTTTTTTTTTTTTTTTTTTTTTTTTTTAAACTCTGACTTGTGTTTTATTTGTGTTGTATTGCAGCAACTCTCTGTGAAGGAGTTTTATCTCAAGATTATTCCGTGGCGCCTTTTCACATTTCGTGTGTGTCCAGGTACAAAGGTACTGGCTGAGTTATTCAAACAGCAAATACATGTTTTTTTGTTAGGTTTTTTTTATTTTTATTTTTTAATAAAAGGTTAATCCATTTTTCTGTTAGTTCACGTACCATGGGCCTGACCCAATCCATAAGTACCTGACTCTGGTGGTACATGATGGGATCCAGCCTCCTATAGAACTATGTTGCAAGGACAGGAACATTATGGCAGCCACATTTATCCGTTTCCTGCACAAGAACATTGGTGAGTTAAAACTACAGTGCTCCTTTTTTGTCACACTTGAATGATTCAGTTCATTTATTAGTACACAAAGATAACCAGAGTAAATACAAAATGGAGTTTTTAAATGATGATTTTATTTATTAAGGGAAAAAAGCTGTTCAAACATGCCTGGCCCTATATGAAAAAGTAATTGTCGAGTCTTTCACATCGCTGTGGAGGAATTTTGGCCCATTCTTTTTTGCAGAATTATTTAATTCAGCCTTATTGGAGGGTTTTCGACCATGAACTTCCCAATGGATGCCATTTTGCATTTATGCATTCTGCAGTTCTCTATATGTTGTTTTGGGTTCTTTTTTAAGCTTCTGGATGAACGGAATCATGTCTTCAAGCATTAGAAAATATAAAAACAGATCATCCAACAATAGTGGAAATACTAACCAAGGTATCATTCTTAGAAGCCAATAATTATAACATAGTTTTCTGTTGGATTCCCGGACACTCCGGAATCCCTGGTAATGAGAAGGCGGACAGAGCTGCCAAGGAAGCATTGTCTAAAAGACCAATCAAATGTTTAAGTCCCTTCTCAGATTTGAAGCCAGTTTTGAATGAATACATCAACAATAAATGGCAATCAGAATGGGACCAATGCTCAAATAATAAACTATATCAAATAAACTCTGATGTTGGATCAAGACACACTTTTCCTTTTAAAAATCGCTGGGATCAAGTGACCTATACAAGATGCAGGATAGGACACACAAAAGCAACACACATTTTTACTGTCAAGAGAAAATCCACCACAATGTTCATCATGCAGAACCCAGTTGTCCATCAAACATATTTTATTTGACTGTAACTCTTTTACTTCTTTAAGGAACTTGTTTTACTCTGTTGACACAAGTAAATCCAAATATGGTTTAAAAATTCTTAGAAAAAATAAATTAAAAAAATCTTATCTAGTTTTTGAATAGCAAAAATGCTTTTCGCCATGAATATAGCCATAGAAGCTGGGCATGGCGTTAAAAAAGAACGAAAGAAAGAAGCTTCTGGATGAGATGGTCATTGTGCTTTCGGGGTAATTTTTGCTAGCCTGGCCACTTCTGGGAAGGTTCAGCACTGTTCCAGGTTTTCCCCTGTTTATGGATAATGGCTCTCACAGTGCTTCCCTGACTTCCCAAAGCCTTAGAAACGGTTTTGTAACACTTTCCAGACTGATGCATGTCAATTACTTTTGTTTCTCGTCTGTTCTTGAATTTCTTTATATCACAACATGATGTGTTGCTTTTTGAGATCTTGAGAAGCGTGCTTGACTTTGTCTAACAGGTTCTATTTAAGTGATTTATTGATTCATCAGGCCTGGCAGTAATCAGGTCAAGTAAAATTTAACTCTCCAATAAATTTGTATAATCACAGTTCATTCATGATTATGCAAAAAGACGGAGGTGACCCCTCAATAAATATAATAATTTTTTAGAAATGCATTTTGGTTTGATTCAAATGATCTCTGTGTAATATTAAAGTTAGTTTGATTACCTCAGTCATTTAATATGCAAAAACATACTTTTTCACAGCACTGTACATGCAGCTGAATCTGCTTAAGTGTGTAACTGAATTGTTTGGGACTGTTTATTTTCTCTGGATGTTAGGAGGTTCAGAAACATTTCAGGACAAGGTGAACTTTTTCCAGCGAGAGCTCAGGCACATTCATTCCAAGAGGCTTCGGTTTAAAACCTGCCTAAAGATCAGCCGCCACTCCATTCTCGATTCCGTGAGTACCCTGAGCTGCCGGAGCTCTTCAGGGTTTAAAATATTCCTTTCAATGTTTGAAACATCATGATTCATTTATCTTTTTTTTTTTTTTTTTTTTTTGCTTCAGTCTCTAAAGGCCACCAGAAACTTCTCTGTATCTGACTGGAGTAAGAACTTTGAGGTGGTGTTCCAGGATGAAGAAGGTCTGTTCTTAAAGTAGACATTATGGTATTTCTCAAATGTTCTAACACTTAAATAGTATACAAGCAGATAGTAATTATATAAATGACATGGTGCGTGGTTTGTTTCTAAGCTCTGGACTGGGGCGGGCCAAGGCGTGAGTGGTTCGAACTCATCTGCAAGAATCTGTTCGACACCAATAACCAGCTCTTCACACGTTTTAGTGATGATAACCAAGGGCTGGTAAGCATCAGCTTTTATAGCCTCACCATCTTCCTGTGTGCGTTTATTTTTTTACAGTACCAGTAACAGTACCAGTCAAAAGTTTGGACACACCTACTAATTCCATGGCCTTTCCTGATGTTTTATTTCTTACTTACTTATTAATCTTTTTGAACAGTTGATATTGTGATGTGTCTGTATCTGAGGTGCTGTTTGTTAATTGGTGATTTGTTTTTAAAGCTGGTAGCTCAAGTTTTAGTCTTGATTTCCTGGGAAGGTCTTCATGAGAGCCAGTTTCATCATGGTGCCTGATGGGTTTTGCTAATGCACTTGATAATACTGTTCTTGAAGGACTGACTGTTGTTGTAGGTACTTAAGTACAATTTCATAGTTTTAAAAAAATCCATTATTGTTCTAAAATGTAGAAAATAACACTGAAGTCGTGTCCAAACCGTTGACTGGTACTTTACTTAAAGAAAAATTAGATGGGTCTCTGGGCAAGTTCTAGCATGCTGCTTAGGCCCATGTTTTGGTTGCCCAGAAACTTAATTGAACTAAGCTAAAGCCAATATCTAATGAATCCATCATGAAATTGTGTTTTTTGTTTGTGAAATGAAATGATTTGTAGAAATAATCCCAGGTAATACAAGCCGTATCCTGTCCAAACTGACTTGTAGGTAAAGACTAACTCCATGAAGCACTTTTGTTTTTTATCATCTCTGGCCAAGAACATTATAAAATCAAGTACCGGCCAAGTTGTAAGTGCAGAACAATAACAATAATTTATGGACAATGTTTTCAAAATGAGCAGCGATACTTCTGGGGGAAGTTATTGACTTCCGTGGCATGATCATATGACATGTCAAGCAAAGGACAATGTAGTCAGTTTGCATAAAGAATTGTGCATGTAGTTTCATTATTACCAAAATGATTCATAATTTCTTTTTTAACGGCATCCATCATGCATCAAAAAGAAGCAATCACTTTTTTTTAAATCTAGCACATCAAGGTTACATCATCGTCACAATGTCAGTAGTTGCCTTAACGTGTAAATGTTGGCTCACTAGAAATCTGTGTGTGTTCATGTTTGGCAGGTCCACCCAAACCCAGAGCGTCCTGCTCACCTGAGGCTGAAGATATACGAGTTTGCAGGGCGCGTGGTGGGGAAGTGTCTGTACGAGTCGGCTTTAGGAGGAGCTTACAAGCAGCTGGTACGAGCCAGGTTCACCCGCTCATTCCTGGCCCAGATCATCGGCCTGCGCATGAACTACAAGGTGGTATACGCATCCTATTTTGCAACGTGCATATACATTATAAATAATACTACATTCTCATCAAAAAGATCGAACACGGACTTAATCATACACTTTATTCTCTGTCTAGAAACCGTGGGACAGTATGGCAGGTGCAGCATAAAATGCTTCCATAATATAAAATTAAGAAGAAACACAAAATGTAATTGTTATCAAAGCTCTCTATATGTTCTGCATATAAAGTGTGAAGCCCGTGCCTCATCTTTTTGGCACTTTGTGTCAGTGCTTGTTCACATTCACAAGGGGCCTGCGGAGGCACTTCCTCTATTTCACTCCTCCAGTCTTTCTTTTTTTCTTTTTTTTCTTTTGCACACAGCCAGGGCCACAGTTCCTGTCATGGTGTATACGTGATTCATATTATAAGTGTCCTGGATAAACTCTTGTGTATTGTTTCTGAGAGAAATAAAACATGTTTGTTTAATTTTATGCATCTGACTGTTTTTAATTACCGTTTGCTTTGGCAGTACTTCGAGACCGACGATCCGGAGTTCTACAAAACAAAAGTCTGCTTTATCTTAAAAAATGATGTGAGCGAAATGGATCTTGTATTTGCTGAGGAAAAGTACAGCAAGTCAGGACAACTGGAAAAGGTGATCTACACTCAACCAAGAGACCGCTTTATTACATCATTAAAAATAAACAGCAGGAAAATGTTTTTACTTAAGTACATATTTGATTATTGTGATGGAACTTTGATGTTGCATTTGTAGTTGTAAGGGTTGAATCCAGAATAAGTTTGTTTAAAGTACTTCTTAATCGATTATTATGGGATTACATAGATAGATTTATCATAACCGTGTATGTTTTGGATATGTGTGCCCCTTGTGTATTTTTCTGACGTATACAACATCTTTCCAGGTGGTGGAGCTGATACCAGGTGGTGCTCAAATTGCCGTCACTAACGAGAATAAGATGCACTACCTGAATCTGCTGGCTCAGTATAGACTGGCCAGTCAGGTGAGGGATGAAGTAGAGCACTTCCTCAAAGGTACGAGCTCCTCAAACTAGAACTTCAGACATGTATGTGTTCAGATCTAACCAAGGCGTTTTGTCAATCCTAGGTTTAAATGAACTTGTTCCTGAGAACCTTTTGGCCATATTTGATGAGAATGAGTTGGAGGTAAGGCTGTTAAGATGTCTGTTCGTGCCACGAAAGAGGGGGAAAGAATTATGTTTTGTATACGTACATATATTAAATACATTACCTTTGTAGAAGTCAAGGACTCATAACTTCAATATATACAGTATTTTAGACAACCTGAGTACAGATTTGTTTTAATAGCATTTTTAAATGTGTGTATATTTTAGCAATAGATCTTTCTGAACTTTCCACTGAAAGTACACAGGTCCAAATTTTGATTTGTTTTTCTTAAACGTGTTCTGTTGAAGTGACCAGTGTAAATGATTAGGACTCAGTAGTAAACAAAACCTCCATAGACACCAAATCTTCGATTATTTATGCCAGTGATTTTCTGTTTGTGTGTTTTTATTTTCACAGCTGCTGATGTGTGGTACTGGGAATATCAATGTGCAGGATTTTAAAGCCCATGCTGTTATCGTTGGAGGTTCATTGCACTTCAGAGAGAAGGTGCTTTGCTAAACATGTGTTTGTGCTTTCAGAGCATTTGACGCGTTTTTGTTTCCCCCCCCCCCATAGTGTGCTAACATTGGAGTGCATAACAAAACAACCTGCAAGTGGTGGGTCTCTGCTTCCAAACAAACCCCTGGTGCAGTTTGACTGCCTTGATTCAGTAGATCAAACCCACTGTGGATTTTGGTTTGAGTGAAACATTTTTGACATGCAAGTTTCTTAAATTTACATTGTGGTCAGAAGTTTCCATACACGCATCGTGAGCATTAACGTCCTGGCAGTATTCCGCTTTCTTTGAACTATTTGTTTATCTGGGATAGAATGTGTGTACAATATACATCTTAAATAGGAGAGGCGTTCGAATCAAACTTTGACTTTTGACGTGCAAAATAACAGAACACAGTAACAAGAGTAAAATCTACCTTTATTTCTCGATCTATTTGCCTGTTACACTAATACACCTGTAACGCTGTATCTCAGCGTTTCACTAGTGCTTGGATACCATCAAGGTCGAAAGTTTTCTCAGTACGCCAAAGCCATGATCTGATTGCCTGCTTCATGTCTGAAATGCTGACCTCCTAGGAACTTCCTTAATGGCCCTAATGCAGAATGGCTTGGAGCGAGGTGGCGTAGCAGCGGATGTGCCAACAAGTTCCTGTAATGTGCAAGTGGTGTTCGTGTGTGAGTGTGCGTACAGTTCCCACAGACAGATGCATTTCTTCCACAATAATTTATTCCTTGATTTTTCAAGGATCAGATGTTCCACTTTCTGAATGTTCATGGGAACCACCGTATTGGCTCCAAGCTGCCTCGGCTGGGATCGTCATTCACGTACATACAGCCTTCTTTAAAATGTTTGCAGCAGTCAAATGTCTCATCATCATACTATGCTTGAAGTCTTCTGCAAATGCCTTCGTTTGTGAGAAATTTCATCACAAAGTCTACTGAATTCCCCCTTGTAGACGAAAACAAGAATGTGGAGCACAATTTGTAATTCATTTGGAATTTTCTGAACTCCACACATGGTCAAAATTATACATACATGGGCAATAAAATACACATGCCCACTATTAATTTGGTGATGATGAAAGTCTTGAAATGTTTTTAATTTGCCAGATCCAAGTCCCCTCAGCGTTCTGTTAGTGGTAAAGAGTGATTGCAGCTGGTTCAACATGTAAAGAGTTTGTTTGACAGTAAGTCCCATGTAGTGTGAAATTGGTTCAGATGGGTCTGGATCCATCAAGGCACAGCTCTGCCATGAACTGGCAGCTGGAAGCACCAGTGTCACTGTCTGCACTGTCTCTGAATTTGGACTATGACCTCAAACTCCTCACGGCTGGTTGAGGAATGGATGAAGCAGGCTAACCTTAAGGTTTAAGGTTAAGGATCCTTGACCCGAACAAAAAATGCCAGTTTAAAAATCATTGTGAGCCCTTGTCATTGTATTGCCATGACATCATGTTCATGACGAGTGAATGGGCAGCTGTATATGAGCACAACTGTATATGCAGAGTGCAGTGTATTCCAGATATCTTCAAATCTACAGCTTTATTATTCAGTTATGGATTTATTTAGCATGTATCTATTGATCTTTGATTATCTTTATTTCTTCACACACTGTTTTTTGTCTTCTCTACGCTTTCTGTCATCACAAATTAATGAACTGTTTTCCTTTAGCATGGTTCAGGCCTGTTCCTCAGTAATGTTGTTGTTTTTGGGGTTTGCTTTATTTAACTATGGGCGAACCCAAAAGTTAATTCCATAATGAGACTTGAGAAAGGTTACAGTAGCTCACAGTGGAGGATTTCAACAGCTAATTTATTACTGGCTGCCTTAATTCCATTTTGAATGCTTTTGACATTTTCCTTTCATATAAATATTAGTAAAGACAATGAGCTGTGTGTATGCGTGTGTCTGCAGGTAATGAAGTGGTTCTGGGCTGTGGTGTCCTCCTTCACTCAGGAAGAGCTCGCACGTCTTCTTCAGTTCACCACGGGCTCGTCTCAGCTCCCTCCCGGTGGCTTCAACACACTCTGCCCTTCCTTTCAGATCATAGCAGCACCAACACACAGCAGCCTGCCAACTGCACACACCTGGTGAGTAAACACACACACGCAAACCCGTCCAAGGCAAGTTAGAAATAAAGAGCAAGGTGATTAAATACAAGGCAGTGGGTTGAGTATTGACAGACCATATTCCAACACACATGAATCAAGTCTGGCTAGTGTCGACCTCGTTAGATTTGATAAAGTATTGCAGTTCATGATTGTGTTGTGCTCAGGTCTGGTTTGGGAAACTGCTATTTCCCGGTGGGTCGACACACTTTCGGGACGATAAAGTGTGGTGATATTATTATTGTTGTATGTATTTATTTATTTATTTAGCCAAGAACTGGTCCATCATGCGGGACAGTGGCATGTTGACAACATAAGCCCAGTCACTGTATATGGATGGTGCTGGATTGGACCTGTTCCAGAAACGTTTGGATATCTGCAACCAAAATTTAGACACTAAGGAGGGTCAAAGTCTCTTAAGGAGAATTGTTAAGGTGATGAGGCATGGATTCATCACTACAAGCATGAGAGTGAATGGCAGTGTATGGAAAGGAAAGATCATAAGTCGAGGACCAAGAGAAAATTCAAAAGTCAGCCATAAGCTGGAAATTGATGCTTACAGTTTTCTGGGATTCTTAAGGGCCAGTATTGGGAAAAAGTTTCAATAATCAGCAGTGCTCGTTGCATTGAGCTGCTTATTTAAGAGCTGAAGCCTAAACATTCACAGTACAGTGGAACCTCGGATTACGAGCATAATTCATTCCGGAAGTGGGCTCGTATTCCAAAACACTCGTAAACCAAATTTAATTGTCCCATAGGAAATAATGAAAACTCAAATTATTCGTTCTACAGCCCAAAAAAAAAAATACATAAAAATAATTAACACAAAATATAAAGTAAAAATAAAACAAATTAACCAACACTTTAACTTTAAAAAACGTAAAAATAAATCCCGACAGATAAATGTTTTCGTTTGTGCACGCACACGCTGTGTGTGTGTGTGTGTGTGTGTGTGTGTGTGTGTGTGTGTGTGTGTGTATTCAACCGGCAGGGGAGATGATTACCTACAATTCCGCAGCACAAGAGAGAGAAAAACCGTTGGCTCAGTTGTGATGACGTGACGCTCGGTGTCAAAACAAGTAGCGCATGCGTGATACATGATACTCGGTGCTCGTAAACCAAGACAATGCGCGTTTTCCAAAACAAAATTTATTAAAATCTTTGCTCGTCTTGCGGAACACTCATAAACCGCGTTACTCGTAATCAGAGGTTCCACTGTACATTACAGCAATTGGCGGCAGACGCCCTTATCCAGAGCGAATTAAAATAAAAAAAATCTCATTACATATCTGAGCAGGTAAAAATTATTAGTTTTTAATGATGGAACAGAAAGCTCTTGTGCTGCGCCTTACTTTAGTGCCGTGGTTCTCCAAGTGTGGGGCGTCCCACTAGTGAGGAATATAGACATGACAGGTGGGGCGAAATGAACGGGAGGAAATGATTCTAATTCATGCTTTTCTTTATTGTCAATGAAGATCGTACACTCAAAACTAAACAATCACACACAAAGAAATGGATCAAGTAAATTTAAATAACATCAGTTGGGGTCCGAGAGAAAAAGTGGAACCACAGTGCAACAATAACGGTTTAACGTCGGCATGTTAATTGCAGAGGAACAATATAAGGAAACTTTCGGTATTATATATGTAATCATCATTTATTCCAATGTATATGCTGATGTTTCTGTATTTTGGTTAAAAATTAATATTTTATCAGGCAGTACTAGTCTGGCATTTCTAGGTTCCAGTGTGGCAACAAAGTTGCTTTTTGATCCTTCAGGCGCTGAACAAAAGGGAAGATCAATATCGTTCTATGCTTTTTGTTGGTGTGCGGCATTTTGCGATGATCCCTAAATCATTTGTTGCGCCGTAGAGAATAACGGTGTTTTTGCTTTTAAACATGTATAATTTAAGCTCTTAATCGAGAATAAGGTGGGTGTAGCTTAAAGACAATGTATGGAGGAAATATATGTGGGTATCTTATTTGCCGGTTTATTTACGAACCTATTGAAGGCGGAGAAGCAAATATGCGAATATAAAACAAATTTTACCGCGGTCACAAAACGGGTCAGTAGCGTACTGTATGTAGTGGGCATAATATCGTCATTAGATACATCTGTTACATGAACCACAGAAAAGCAGGCGACTCAGCACCATCAGCGTAACCAACCAAAAAGCCAGCTGAAAAGAAAATATCATATGATCATAGTGGGTATGGTGGGGCAGAGGAGAGACCCATGTGTGTTTTGTGTCTTAAACCGCTGGCAGCAGACAGCATGAGACCCAACAAAGTACTGTAGGAACAGTTGAAGACAACACACCCCAATCATGTTAATAAGCCACTCGATTTCTTTAAAAGAAAGCTGGCAGAATACAGACAGCAGGAGAATCGGATGGTAAAATCTGAATCAGTGGACAGCAAAGCATAAATGGTTTTATTCAAAGCTGCATACAGAATTGCCCAGTGCAAAAAAACAAACAAAAAAAAACTACAAGCGATTGCTGAGCAGCTAAGATAAGTGAAAAAGTAAGCCTGTGATAACAATTACAATTTTATCTGTTTTGAAATTGATAGTTCAATAAATAGTCAGCTTGGCCGATTTCATTATCATTTTGAATGACAGAAAATGTTTGCTTTAGTGCAATACGGTATTAACAGTTTTTTTTTTTTCCTTTTAAGTATTTTCTTTCCTCCTCCCAACTGTAACCGAGACAAAGCAATTTTCCTCAAGGATTAATAAAGTTCTTTGAATCTTGAATCTTGTTGACAGGTGGACAAATTGTATTGAAAAGCGAGGAGATTATGCCGAAAAATTCTGTATTTGTCTTTACAAAAGTTAATTAAAACAAACTCTACGGATATTTTTTAAAACATATTTTGCTTAGGTGTCACTCTTGCCATATCTAATTCTGAAAATATCCATTACAGTAAATTATAGGCTTTTTAGGCCTATAAAAGGTCTTTTGAGGATCTGGGTTCGAGCCTTGCTGTCGGTGGTGGCTTGCAGTGCCGGTCCCAAGCTCGGTTAGAAAAATGGGAGGGTTGTGTTAGGAAGGGCATCCGTCATGCCTAGTTGTGTGTCGAGCAGATAATCTGCTGTGGCGACCCCTTAATGCCGAAAGAAATTAGCACACATCACAGAACTAATGTACTTAGCTTACCACTGAGTAATGCATGAAAACATTAGCTGTCTTTCATTGTAATAACTGGTGTTTATTTTGTTCTTGTTCCTTGGTACTTCTCTAGTTTTAACCAGCTGTGCCTCCCTACCTACGACTCCTACGAGGAGCTGCACAAACTGCTGAAGCTGGCCATCAGTGAGGGCAGCGAGGGCTTCGGCATGGTCTGACCACACACTGGCTCTGACTTTTTTGGACACCATAAAAGGAATTTCTTTTTCTGTGTCTTCTCTCCAACGGGTGAGCTGCTGTAAATGAGCCAACGCACCTTTCATCCTCCAATAACAGACCTCTTAGCTGAAGCCCACATGGATGTCCAGATTTTTCTCTTTCAAGCAGGAACTTCACATGATCCTGAGTTGCCTTTGGTTTATTCCACTGGATGCTGCAGCTATGTAAATATGTAAATCTTTTTTTTTTTGTACCGTTTAATGGAGAGAAAAAAAAGGAAGATCCATGTTGCGTTTTATTCTAGATGGTACGATTGTTTCGTTTTATGTGAGTTTGTTCAGTCATTGAACTATGAAGCTACTATCACATTTGGCATTAACAAACCTGGGAACATTTACATGAAGTGTAGCAGCCTATAAGATGTGTGGATCGACTACACACTCACTGCACTTTGGCCTTAACCGATCAGGGAAGGTTCGTTTTTTTTGCAAGTTGTATATATAAAAATTGTAATTGTTTTCATTATCTTGTGAAGTTGAGATGCTTCTTGATTCTCACTTGGCACTTTTTGGTTATGTAGTTGGTTCACATGTATATCAGATAACGTAATGTAACACTGTGTGTGTGTGTGTGTGTGTGTGTGTGTGTGTGTGTGTGTGTGTGTGTGTGTGTGAGAGGGAGTGAATAGAAAAACCTGCATCGCAAAATAAGAGGAGAAAGAGGAGCAGAACTATATTATAAGACCTAATGGCCAATTACAAATCTCTGGGCAACCGCTATGCATTTTAGGGAGAGCTAGTTAGTCTAATTTATGAAAAGCAGTTTCATTTACAGTATGTAAGGTTTTTAGACAAGTTTGCCTTGACATGAACATCATTATTAGACCAGGACAAAAGATATTTCAGTTTTTTCTTTGATTTTGTAATTGCTTAATTTCTGTTATCTATATATAGTATGTGACCTTTATTTATTTGTAACTTATTCCCATTGACCAAATTGTCCTGTAATAATATATTTGTGTTGATGAAATGAGTGTTCTACAAAAACAAAAGAGTCTAAAAGCCAGGTGGATGCATTCAAGCGTCCTGTGTTTGTCAAATGCAACAAGTTCTCCCCTCAACATTGTTTCCAGTAACCCGAACTGGATAAATACTATTTTCAACTTTTCATATTCATAATTTAACCAAGTATTCAAAGAAGTGCATCAAAGTTTGTATCTAATAGCTGACTGTTTATTAAAGGAAAATGCTGGTACTATTGCACTCTCCAGGAAAATGACCTCTAAGTGATTGTTCTGGAAGTCAGTAATTGGGTGCAGCTTCTCACATGACTGGAACTTCTTATGAGTGCTTTATCCATTGCATCTTGAGTTTCATGTTAATGAGAGTGCTCATTTACAAAGCTTACACACCGCTGTCAAAGTGTGTCTTAACGTGGACTGTCCGTTCTATCATCCTATGTAACTATGCTTCGAATCAAAACACAGCTGCTGTTAACTTTGGCGCTCGTGTCCGCTTGAATAATTCATAAAGAGTTGTGTCATACAGGATGCATTTTAACCATGGATCCTGACGTTAGGCAGCAGAACGTTTCAAACTTTTAGTCACCCTCCACCCTTTAATGCCACAATGAAACTTTTCATATGGTCTCGTTTTAGATATCGTGTCCTTTGACCTTGGATATACGACACAGCCGCGGAAATTCCAGGGTGCGGCTGGACTGAGAATGAAATCACCGCGTATGCGTCTGGCTGTGGATATTGGTGATGACCTCAGTCACCATCACCTAAATAAATTAAAGCACAGTGGCTGAAAAGCATCTTGTGATTCTGTTCGTCTTGGCGCCGCTGGGTCATTTTGTGGCTGCCAGTCGATCAGGAGGGGCAAAATGAGACGCAAGCGTGACCTTTACCTCGGCTTCAAGCATCCTGCTGTTTTCACTTACCTTTAGGTACAGGGCATTTGAGTTTTCTTACTGGTTTGATGGTGCGAAATAATGCATTATAAATTCATGTGTATATAATGTAATATAGAAGACAATGGCTTGGGGTTTGTTTTATTCTGGGTTTTTCTTGTGTGTGGAGAGGCCTGGTTGCTCTTACCTGCAATTCGAATGTTTTCCGGCACTGTTCCGATGGTTCATTCATTGGATGCTTTCTTATTTATGTGACAAAATAAAAAAATAAATTATGGGACAGTCACCTCTTTCTTTTACTTCCTGGTGTTTGTATGGATTTGTGTGAACATATTCTGTATATTTTTATTCCACGTGCAGTGGTGGGCAAAATTCACAAATCCTGTACTTAATTAAAGTAGAGATATTACAGGTAAACTATTAGTCAAGAAAAAGTGGAAGTTCTGCATTTCTTTTTGTGAGATACAAAAGTACTGTGTTGTTGTCAGCGTCTTAAACCATCTCAATCCCTGCTACATGATTAAGTATTTCATGGAGGGAAGGCAAATCACAAAATTACATTTAATAGTCAGCAGGTGGTGATATTACGTTTTCAAGTGTTACACTCCATTATGCTTATGTAATGCAACGCCATGTACAACTACAGATTTTTTGTTGTAGGATGTAATGAAAATAACAGTAAAATGTAAAGTACAGATACATGAAAACTGTACTTGAGTACAGTAAAAAAGTAAATTTACTTTGTTACCTTCCACCTCTCCTTTCACATGATTAATGGTGGAAAGGTAAAATTTCACATTTAGGATGTGGTTTCAATTCATTCATTCATTCATCTTAATTCTTTATGCCTGGTCAGAATCATGGTGGATCTGGAGCATATCCAGGAACATTGGGTGTCAGGTGTACACATCATGGACAGGGCAATGTACGCACTCATTCATGGCAAGGGACAATTCTGAGTAACCAGTCCATCTAGTGGTGTGTTCCTGAGTATTAGGAGGAAACCAACAAGGGCATTGGGAAAACATGTACTGTAGGAACTACACTAACTCAACCGCGGGGACTTTGGACCATTGAGGTGCATCAGCTACCCGCGGTAGAACACTTTGCATAATGTAGCATTTTAGTCATAACCTGTTGGCACTGCTGGTTTTTGTTATACATGTTTGAGCGTAACATGTTTTACTAATGTCCGTGGTTTCTTTCATATACTCTAAATTCCCCAAGTGTGATTCCCTCGACTGCTTGTTCCTGCGCTAAAAAACTGAAAAACTAAAACATTTGAAACAATAAAAAGTAAAAGATTAGATGCCTGGTTGACTTTGGGGAATATGTAGTGCTTTAGCCACACTCTAGGGGGCAGCTGTAACGCACCAAATCCAGAGGTGAAAGACTGAAGCTCTTACTTTCCCAGACCACTAACTCATCTCGTAAGGATAGTACTTTCCCCGATGTTGACAACGCTCCTCACCCCTACGACTCCACCAACAACTTGAGTTGTTAAGAGTAAAACACTGACTCATTCATCAGTTTGAGTAAACAGTGATTTCCTATTACTCATTCCCTAAATTAGATTTGCTTGGAAAAGGACATCTACTGGTTGATGGTGTAATGTGTTTTCTCAAATACCCTGGAATGTTTTTTCACTAGTACAAGTTTGAATTATTTGTATTAAGATAAATTATGATAAGGTGAGACAAGCATGTGATTCGTTCAAATTGTAGTATCCAGTGCTTTGTAGTTGAATTATAAGACGGTGTGTGGTATTTTTTCTGTAGTGGAGTGGTGGGGAACATTATCCTCATTTGATGAAGTACTCTCTCTCTCTCTCTCTCTTTCTTACACAAAGACACACGGTCTCTTTTATCTTTATATGTCTTTCTTGTTGCTTGTGTAGTCACTTTCCTGGCTCTTGTTTTCACCTCCTGCCTGAGTGTATAACTGCTGGAATGTTCACCTGGGCAGGAAATGAGGTGTGTGTCTCCTGTCCGTTGTCAGTCATCACCAGGCCTGTACACCAGTTCGGTCATGCTGCCAGCATTAGAAACAGTAGTGCTCACAGTCTAATGTATCCTTCACATAGGAATTCTAATTGAAAGAATTCCGACATTAGCACATGAGGTTTTCCTGCCTCTTACTATATAAGGAAATGTATCAGTTCACCCAGCAAATGTGTTATCCAATATCCAACTACTACATGAATGATTTTTTTCCCCTGTTGACCAAAATTTTTATGTTCAGTCATTAATAACAATGCATTGTTTTCAAATAATCACTGAATTCATTTATGATTCACTGAATAGTTATTAGGTTACAATGGAAATGCATTCAAATGTTTCTGATATGACAGGTGACCCCAACCCCCACCCCATCCTTTTTATATATATACAGTGCATCTCAAAAAATGTTAATATCATAAAAATGTTTTTATTTAATTAAAAAAAATGATGTCTCTCATATGTTCTAGATTTATTAAACACAGTGAAATGTTTCAAGCCTTTTTAAAATTTCAATCATTACGTCATACATTTCATGAAAATCAAAAATGCAGTATGTTTGGTAGCTCTCAATACACCTACTCCAGCCTCACTCCACTTCACCCTTGTGAAGCTCTCGTCTTGAATTGTCTTTGCTTGACAATGTTCTGCAAGCTGAACAACAGCTGAAGGCTGTAGTTGCTGAAGGCTGTAGTTGCTTGTCCACTCTTTCATATAACACTTATCCCTTCCAGTCAACTTTCCATGAATATGCTTCGATACAGCCCTCTGCAAACAGCCAACCCTTTCAGCAATGGCCTTCTGTGGCTTACCTTCTTTGTGGAGGGCATCAGCAAACTGTCATGTCATGATTCCCCATGATTTTGTGTACTGAACTAGACTGAGAGATACACAGAATTTATACTGTATTTACTTAAAATGAAATACTCTAATATTTTGAGATACTGGTTTCCCTTCCTTTGGACCACTTTTGGTATGAAGAGCTGCAGTTGCTCTGATCAATCACAGCAATCAAAACTTTGCCCTTGTTACAGTAGCTACCAGTTACAATTTCTTGTTACATTGACGCCTGGAGGTGGGTGGTATATATAAGGCAGCAAGTGAACATTTTGTCTGTAAAATGGATGTGTTGGAAGCAGAAAAAATGGGCACGCACAAGAATTTGACTTTGACATGGGTCAAATTGTAATAGACGACTAGGTCCGAGCAACTGCAACTTTTGTCGAATGTTCCTAGTCTGCAGTCTGCAGGGTCTATCAAAAGTGGTCCAAGGGAGAACAACTGCAGCAGCTTACTCGGGGGCTTCTAGTAACGGTGGCTGAGCTCACTCACCTACAGCAACCCAGACCCTCACAGTGAGGCCCAATGCCCAAGGAGATCTTAGCCTGCTGTGGCCTCTCTAGTGCCCAGGCAGCTACTGAGGTACATTAATGGGTTTATGACCCTCAGGTAACTCTCAGAACCCCACTGGTCTGTCTGGACCGGATCGCATGCCAGTGTTTACAGCCAGAACTCTTAACAGCCTTGGAAGTCACTGAGAGGGTCTTGCTCAACTGGTTATTACGGTACCTTCCCCATGAAGAATGGAAATCTGTGGGCATGAAAGCCCCCTCCTCATATTGAGAAATGGTGGATGAGCTCAAATGCATGCTGACCACGTTCACTCTCGGCCACAAAAAGAAAAGGCTGCTGGAAAGAAGCGTCACCATTTCTCTGCAAAAGTGCATCCCTGTGCCCATCCAGTGTGGCTAGCACTGATGCCGAGACTGAAGAAAAGAGAAACCCATCTTCTGAACAAGTTCTCTCCCTGTCTCAGCAGGTGACAAAGGTGGCAAATTCACCCCGCTACAGTGAAAAGTTTGCCCGCCTAAAACACTACTGCGGCTAAGTACGAGAGGGAGAGGCCGAGGATGGCAGTCAAATCAAGCCTGCATCATACTTCTAAATACAGTCAGTCTCCTGTCCTTTCACACACTCTCAAAAATGAGCATCGTGAAGCACCTGGCATACTCTCACCTCCTTGGCGACCACCTAGAAGTTCAAAATACTCTGGAGAAAATTAAGGATTGGTTCCACTGGCCAGGCCTTGAAGTCGATATTTGAAACTTCTGCCAATGCTGCCCTGAATTCCAGAAAACAGCACTTAAGAAGCTGACCCTGCCCCGATCATCTTGCTGCACATCATCAGCTTGCCATTTTGGCATATTGAGATGGACCTGCACAATCCCTAAGTCAGAGAGGGGCCACAAGTACCATCTGGTTGTTGTCGTCTATGCCACCCGGTACACCAAAGCAGATGCACAAAGAAAATTGACCACAAAAAACATTGCCAGGGAGCTGGTACTTCTCTTCAGCTGCATAGGTCTGCCCAAGGAGATCCTGACCTATCAAGGTATGCCATTTATGTCCAATTTAATAAGGGATCTGCAGACCAAGCAGCTTCATACTTCAGTGTACCCAAACAGATGGTCTGATGCAGCATTTTTAATCTGACATTGATAAGGATGTTCTGATGAGTCTCAGATGAAGGAGGCGAAATTGGGACAAGCTACTGCCGAACGTCCTCTTGGCGGTCCAAGAGACTCCTCAAGCCTCCACCAGCTTCAGACCATTTGAGCTCCTGTTTGGAAAAAGTCTGCAAGGGCTGTATGACGTGGTGAAAGAGATGTGGAAAGAGCAGCCATCTCTACTCCACTCTCTAGAGAATTATGTGTATGTGAACCTACAACCATCGCATCTTACTGTGTTTATGTTGCACAGTTGACCAGGAAAACAAGACTGAGAAAAACCCTTCAGCACCACGGCCAGCTCCACAGCTGGCTTAGGAGGGGTGGGGCACCCCAACTTCCTACGGGTGGCATTTGATCGCTCTCCACCATCTCCAGTCCACCATCATGGGCTGCCCATAAAATGCCAGCCACTCATCAGTATGGTAAGTTGAAAGTCTCAAGAACGAAACTTACGACTTTTCTGTCTCTCACTTCGAGAGTCTGACCATGCTAGATCAACCATCTAAAGATCAACAACAGGCTTCAACCGCCTCTTCAGGTTCCTCGTCTTCAGCCTCCATCAGCAGCGAAAATCCTTTGGTTTGGAACATCCGCTGACAACTTCAGAAGTTTTTTTTTTATGGTTTTAGGTCCAGTATTTGATGCTATTGCTATTGGACTCCTCTGTGAAAGAGAAATAGAAAACATCTACAGTATGTAGATCATTGAAAATCTACCCAATGGGGCAAACTGTCAAAAGATTTCTAGTGTACATCTCGTCTAAATACATTCATTTGATTTAAGATAAAAATCATAGTTCAGATTTAGTGAGGTAACATTATCAGTACATTTTTGTGTTTTGTTTAACCATTTAATGTCAGATTTGTAATGCAGGCATTATTTAATCATTTGCAGTTTAGTCCCTCAATTCCAACCTAAATCCTGCAAAGCCTATTTTAATAAGATAATAATAAGATTA
This sequence comes from Clarias platycephalus, assembly GCA_030068275.1. Classification (NCBI taxonomy): domain Eukaryota; kingdom Metazoa; phylum Chordata; class Actinopteri; order Siluriformes; family Clariidae; genus Clarias; species Clarias platycephalus. Next base: position 9,868,583 of record JAQQZT010000005.1, on the reverse strand, counting down.
ATACCGTTTGCACTGCATGACCTGATCCCAATAAAATCTTGGCTGAAACCTCTAACAGATTGAACGATAACATGTTGTCCATGTCAGATTATACAATGAAGATCCTTTACTGATATTCGTGTGAGTAAAGAACATTACTGTTTTGTTGTTTTGCTCGCGTCATCAATAACCGTATGGAAAAAATATGATTTTGTAAACTTAAACAAGACCCAGTACAAAAAGTGCAATGTAATGCCTAGAAACATGGAGAAAGAAGAGGAGTCTGGAGCTGTCTGTGTAAAAGAATACTTCATGGAACGCCTATTCAAGACAATAGAGAAGTTAAAAAGAACTGCACGAACGATGTACAGTTCAATCGGATTTCTGGTTCCATAGGCATTACCTACAGTATGTGTGAATTTTTATTTATTTATTTTTTGGTTTTGTTATATTTTAGTCCCAATATGGTTTAGAACCTAACACTCAGAACAATGATTGCACTAAAGAAGGAAATCATCTCAGAATCAGTTGTGATATACGTATATAGAAATGTTGACTCGTCTTGTATTCAGTGCATACACAAGTACTGCAAAGTCAGATCATGTATATTTGAGCATATGTATGCAACATTGTACAAAAGTCTTAGACACCCTGTGCTTTAGTACAAACTTTGTTATACATGTTTATTTTATGACTTCATTATGATGTGATTAAAAAAACCTCTGATTTCCAAACATTATTATTCCAGCAAAAATTCTACTCGTACAGAAATATATAGAAGCATATATATTTTTAAGACTAAAAAAGAAAAAAAAAGAACTTCTGGATGTTGCATGCATGAAAAAGAAGCAGGTGCAACAAATTCCTTAGTAGGACTATGGCGGATTTTGCAGGATATTCCATAAAACTGAATAGTTGAACCAAATGGTCGTCACAAATTATTGGCTTTGCTTCTTGTATTACATTATTGCATATGAATTCAGGCTTCGTTTGCTACCTTATACTGTATATACTCAAAGTGAAATTCATATAAAAGTACAGATCAATAGGGTAACATAATATTTCTAGTGTACTATTCTGCTGTGGTTGTGTATTGCATATGACTGTTTCAGAGACTTGTTCGCTGGTTCACTTGCCTCCATTGTTGTGTAAAGCAGTGCAGGATTAGAGCGAGGCATCGTGAAGATCTTGAAACATTTGGCAGCACAGGCAGTCTAGTCCTTCCTTCTTGGCAGACTCCTGGCTATTTGTATAATGGCCCCTCTCTCAGTTTCTTCTCAGGAATGTGCAACGGGCAATGAGCAGACCTCTGAGCTGCAAACCACGAAATTCACTGCTGGTGCCCTTTACAGAGGCACCCAGTTTATTTGTTAGTCTTTGTAAGTTCCTATTTTATGTGATTTCAAGAAAATTCCATGGTGTGCTCTCAGCTGCTGATGCCGTTTATCTAATCTCTGGCATGTCTGAGTGATTAATGCTTGGATGCGACATTGTCTCGGTGGGACAAAGAAGGCATGGCACAGCAAATTATGAGATCACGCACCATCATTGATCTTTCATGCATCACGAACAAACCTGCTGAAGAACACAGAGGTCGAAAGGTTGAAATCTTACCTCCCAGTTTGTAAAATACATATATTTAAAATAATCCTTTAGAATTACCTTTAATAACATTTGATATTTGCTGAAGTGGATTAAACAAGGTGGTGTTTGGAATGACTCAAATAAGTTCTACCCAAGTCCGTTCATCACAACTTGGCATGCAAAGACAAAGTTTGTGCTTATAGCCTTTGTGTACAAAACAGCTGTGATAATAGGTTAAAGCATGTCTGGTAAGACACAGCCCTAGGGATCTGTTCATGGCAACTTCATATGAGGACAGGCTGCCACATGCATGTCCAGAATACCCCAAAGCAATGTTGTTAACTTGTGTAATTTGTTCTTGGTAACGCATTTTTGTTGGGCGGCAGAAGTGTGAAAGGACATGTAGAACATGCTGACCTTTCACCCTGACGGATTCCCACAAGGCATGGATTTCTGTCACTGTTCTTGTAAGTAATAAGCAGGCTGACAGAAACATTAATTTCCCCACAGCTGATAAACATCTGTGCAACCTGAACTGAGCTACACTTTTGCTATGTTTAGGTCAATATACACCTGAAATTGTCTTTGTACAAATGACTGTTTCTGTCATGGGCCATTGACTTCACATGGCGTGCAACCATCCTGTTAGGCTGAATGCCAGAGCCTGGCAAATGCACGTGGATGGCTTAGTGCATGAGAACGAATGTTCTCCCTGTGTGTAATATCTGGCCAGAAAGTTTAGCTCTGACAAGTTGATGGATGAACCAAACCAAACAAGCATGTTATGTCCCTTTGGTTCTTTTCAATTCCTAGTCTGATAAGTCTTACAGATCCACCACATGACGTTCTATTACTATGACATAGTAGTCGTATCAGATAAGTCGGCTGGAAACAAGCGTGACTAACACTGATGAATGAACGTTGAAGACGGACAACACACACACAGCCGAAGACCTGCTTCCTGCAAAACCTTGGCAAATGATGGGGGGGGTGATGCTGCTGATTAACAGAGCCTTTGCTCACTCAGAGCTGGAACTCATCACAAGTTGAGGGACAGTCTGAGCAGCCGTTCTTTCACGAGACCCCAAGAACGATCCTCTCCGCTTACAGCCGACCCTGGAACTTCATCACAGGCCAGGGTCTTGTCTTAGTGCCTGGAGCTGAAATATTCCCTTATTCCATATTTCATTACCGCTGATGTGAAATGACTGAAGTATGTGATCATTGAAAATATGGTTGGCTTAGCAAAAACAGATCACTGAAGTGATAGATGATGCAGAAAGTTTAAAATTTGTTTTTGGCTGATTTTGTCTCTTGCATATTTTTGCAGTTAGGATATCTAATACAAATTTTTTATTATTTTTTTTTTCAGACAGGGTCAGTATCTTACCTTGGATATCCTGTTTCTGTTTTAAGAGCTCGCTTCAAACTAGTGTGAAGTACATTTAACAGTCTTTAAGTTTACATCATGTACACGGCATGGGCCGAAACCCTTCACTGTACAAAGCAATCCAAGCTGATCTGATGAAATACACTTTTTACACATCTCATTAAAACGTATAAAGACAGCCACATGCTACAGTATGTAAGCCTTCTTTTGAGTTACATAAAGGACAGTGATATGATGTAGGCCAGACTGAGGTCAAGTACACAGCAAATCTTTCACGCTGTTCAGTCCATGGTACAGAATAAAAATGTCATTGTAAATAAATGTTTTGCAGGAAAAAAAGAGTGCTCCCTTGTCTGGGCCTGTCTGATTTATATATGGGCTTAGAGATGACTATACTGATTCATTGCCTTAATGGTCCTGCAGGGACGTACAAGCATCTACGCCTTTTTGTTCATCAGGAAGCACTTGTAGCGCTCGTGTATCCACCATGAAAACCACTGGTCTCGTGACAGCTCAGCTGGGTCCTGAGTCCCTTTTCAACTACACTCAGACCTGGGGCTGTTGTAAAATGAAATGTCACAAGGATTAAAGTATGTGACCCCATCATGGTGGGACAGGCCCATGTCAAATTGTGCCTGAAAGTGCAAACCGGTGTTCTTACACAAGTCCATTTGAATATTCCCAATCCGCTTGTGTGGGCTGAATAACAGCACCTCCAGGATATTCAAATAAGTGCCATTCAACAGTATTCAGAGTTGGAGGATTTTGAAAAGGGACGGATAGAAAACAGAACAAGGTCAAGCTGGCATGAAACTATCCTTGTGGGCAAGTATTGGTGCCAAACCCCGGCTGTTCCCCGAGGCCATGAATGAGCCTGGCATTAGGCCCTCTTTCGTTTTCCAGCTGCAGCTGCTACAAATTTCATACTACACGATGTCCCAAAAGTCTACATACATAGGGTAAATCACCACTCTTTTTTTTATATATATATTTTTTATAAAGCTAAATACCTTTTATGAGGGTTGTATGAGATCTTTTAAATTGCACATGTTGGTGGAGTAACTTTTCCTCTATAGTATGCTTCTTCCTGTTCTTCTGTCACTGGGTTCTTCATGACGAAGGGGTGCAGGCTGTCCAACATCCACAGAATGCTACAGAATGCTTATGGGATATGTTATACCATTGATGAGAGCAATGTGCACCGATGGACATTTAATGAAGGGGAAACCAACATTAAAGACAAACCACAAAGTAGATAATCAGCTGTGACCCTATTTTTTTTTTGAGAATTACTGTTTGGGAATCTGAGGATCCAAGTTCAAGCCCCACCCATGGTTGGTTGCCACACCCCATAATACCCAGCAGCCGCAGGCTGTGCCAGTCCAAAGCCTGGTTAGTAAAAATGGGAGGGTTGCATCAGGAAGGGCATCCAGCTTAAAGCCTGTACCAAGTTGTGTGCGGATCGTATGGCTCGCTGTGGCGACCCCTTAACAAAGGCAGCCGAAAGAAAGTTTATTGTTCTTAATGGTCTTAATGACATCACCAGTGGGAGATTTATTTCCAACTCTGGTCCTGGAGTACTTCCTGACCTGCACCCCATAGTGTTATAGCAGCTCCTGATGCAAGTTATCAGGCAATCATCAGCACTTCATGAATTCCATGACCAGGGTCAGGAACCTGCGTTCATCATGAGAACCATTGTGGTGGCTACTAAGAGATTTTATGTTGTCTGTACATGTACAAGTCTGTACATGGTTTCACTTATTGCAGAGAAACATTTAAGCCATGTGATGCTTTAGGTATACTTTTATTTACCTTTTATTTCATAGTGTTTTTAATTTGTGGTCACCCAAAATACACAGTGCTATTATTAGTGCTTTTGTAAGTCACTCGGGTTTCATATGGAGGATTTGTTCAGTGGAACTCTATTCTACCCAGGAAGTGCCTGATTTTTATGTTATACCGTGTTATGTTTTATGTAATAAAAACTCACTGAACACCTTGTTACAAACACTATAGTAATACTAAGTCGGGCCTCACTTTGTTCTCAGAACAGCCTCAATTTCTTGTGGCATGGATTCCGCAAGATGTTGGAAACATACCTTTGAGAATCTTGTCCATGCCGTTCCGACGTATTTCTCAGATGCACTTTCATGCTAAAAAGCTCCTGTTCTACCTCTTCCAAAAGGTGTTCTCCTGGATTCATATCTGGTCTCACTGGGAAGGAACATTGTAAATGTTGTCATATTCACGAAACTAGTTTGAGATGGATTTTGCTTGGCAACATGCTGCATGATAACCCTTGGAAGTAACCATTAGAATCTGGGTAAATTGTTGGCATGAATAGATGCTCATGATTAGCAACAACACTCAATTGTTCGTGGAATGATTGATTGGTGTTAATGCACCTAAAGTCTGCCAAGAAAACATTCCCCACACCATTACACCTCCACCAGCCTGAACCTATTGACACAAGGCAGGGTGGGTCCATGAATCCATGCTGTTGGTGTCAAATTCTGACCTTACCATCTGTGTGCGTCAGCAGGAATCGAGATTCCTCAGACCAAGCTATTTTTTCCCAGTTTTCAGCTGACCAATTTTGGTGAGCCTGTGACCACTGCAGCCTCAGCTTCCATGCCAAGGTGGAACTCGGCATGGTCTTCTCAAGGACAACATACTGTACTGTAGTCCACCTCAAGGTTTGACATGCATTCTGAGATGCTTCTCTGCTCAGTTTGAACCAGTCTGGTCATTCTCTGTCAACCCTTTCAGATCTGCACGAGGTTTTCTTGCACAGAACTGCTCCAGAACATTCATTGTTTTATCTTCATTGTATCATTCTGGGTGAACTCTAGAGACTGTTGTGGATGAAAAGTCCCGGAGATCAGCAATTATAGAAATACTCAAACCAGCCTGGAACCAACAATCATGCCATGATTAAAATCATTGAAATCACATTTCCCCATCCTGATGGTTGATGTGAACATTACTCAAAGCTGCTGGCCCATATCTGCATAATTTTATGCACTGCACTGCTACGACACGATTGACTGATTAGATAATTGCCTGAATAAGTGCTCAGTGAGGGTGAAGGCAAAGATGTACAGAGTTCTGTACTTCTACAAAAGATTCAATTTAAACCGTAAATTCATATTTCAGCAACTGAAAGGTCTTAATTTAACTTACCCCCTCATAAACGCATACAGTTAAAAAGAAAATGACACCACAAAGAAGATTTGTAATAGATAATAGAATTGTTTCGTACAGATTCAAGTTGTACTAATCAGGTCGTCGTTAATCAAAAACAGCAACATCATTCACCTAAGCTCAACATCTGGCTGCCAAATGCATGGTGGGATACCCTGCTGCGGTGTGTCCAGGTGGAGGTCATCAGACGCTGGCAGTGTGTGGTTAGCACAATGGCACACACACTACGCTTTTCTCATGAGGTGGTATAATTGTGGTGAGAGTTTATAGGAAATGTCTAGGAGGTGACATAGTGTAGATGACTTTTTTTTAGGTGTCGAAGTCTTAACCAATATGAGTGCATTCTTTCTCCAAAGCTCACCTAATGAAATTTATGAGTGCTGGCGATGCAGGGACGGTGCCAACTATGACCGAGATAGCGAACTGGAGCTAAATTACAGAGTGAAAAAAGTGAAAGCAGTCGCATGGAGATCAGCAGCAGTAGGTTCGTTACCACACCTTCTGGAAACTGCTGAGGCCAGACAACTGATTTTCCATCTGGTCTAAATTCCTGTATCCCGCTCCCTGGTTCAATGAAAGAATGAAAAAGAACAAGATCAAGCCCTTAATACATAAGAGATTCTTTACTTAAAATTAAGTTAATTTTAACAAAATCAAGTGTCCTCAAAGGGAGGTCATCTGGCATGTCTTCTATTTGTTTGAATATGAACCCGTGTCTAAACGGAAATCACCATATTCATTAGGAGTAATTTAGATGGTTTTTTTAATAGAAGGGTTCGAGGAGGGGCAGCATGGTGGTGTAGTATGTTGCGTTGTACCGCTAGGGTCTGGGTTCAATTCCCAGCCAGGGTCGATTCCTGATTTTGCTTGGTGGGTTTCCTCCCACAGTCCAAAGGCATGCAGATTAGGCTAATTGTTGTTCCCAAATTGCCCATAGTGTGTATATGTGTGTGCTTTGCGATGGGATTGGCACCCTGTCCAGGGTGTACCCCACCTCGTGCCCTAAGTCGGATAAGAAGGATAGGCTCCAGGGCCTGCGCTAACCTGAATATATGATAAAGTGGTAAGTGAGTGTTTGAGAAGGGGTCAAGCTCACTTATCAACTTTGTTTTCTTCAAGATCCTTCAAATGGCTCATCATTTTTATAATCATAATGATTCGATTATAGACCTTGATTTTGTCACTTTGACGTGTTTGTTACTGTCTATACAGTGGTTTCTTAAATGTACTGTAACACTTCCATCTGTTTTCTTCTCATCAATTTTCCACATCATCACAAAACCAGGAAAGTGAAGACTTCAGCCGTAGCCAAAGGCTTTAAGAATGACACAAATATTAATTTTCACAAAGTCTGCTGCTTCAGTGTTTTTAGATATTTTTCTCAGATGTTACTGTCAGAAGAGTGAGCCCATTCTTGCATAATCAATATTATAAAATGATAACTAAGTAGCTTGCGAACTAAACATTGAAATTTTGGGTCCATGGCCAGGAAACTTCCCAGACCTTAATCCCATTGAGAATTTGTGATCAATCCTTAAGCAGTGGGTGGAAAAAAACAAACTCTTAAATTCCGACAAACTCCAAGCATTGATTATGCAAGAATGGGCTGCCATCAGTCAGGACGTGGCCCAGAAGTTGATTGAGAGCATGCTAGGGCGATTTGAAGTATATTATATAGGAACATCTGACAAAAAGATCTAAAAACACTGAACACTTTCACAAGACTTTGTGAAAATGAATATTTGTAGAAGTGTTCGAGAAGGGGCAGCGAGGTGGTATAGTGGTTAGCACTGTTCCCTTGCACCTCTAAGGTCTGGGTTCAATTCCCGGCCAGGGTCAACTCATGATTTTGCATGCTCGCCCTATGCTTGGCGGGTTTCTTCCCACAGTCCAAAGACCTGCAGATTAGGCTAATTGGTGTTCCCAAATTGCCCATAGTGTGTTTATGTGTGTGTTCTTAAAACAGCCATGGCTGTACACACTAAGGGGTGTTAATAAATCTGACAGCCATATAGGACGAAATACAAATTTTAAAGTTAAAGTACATGGGCAGACATGGCATGCACTTTGACTTGGTGGTGGAAGTGAGAAAACAGACATATTTATTCCTAATGTAGGAACATTGCGCACCTTATATTAGGGGTTTTGCAATGCAACAAAGTCTTAAGTATCTGTTTGTTTCTTTTCAGGAATTCGACTTCAAAGACACCACATCTGGAGACAGATGTTTTCATTTCCACAAAGCTCATCTTTATTACTCAAAGATGCAAAACGATGTCTTCCAGTCATATTTACTTACAAGCAGTTACATCATACTCTAACCCCATCAAAGCCATATGACATAGTGCTCCTCCCTGTCTCCCTGGATCTCACTTTCCATTCTCTCTCTCTCTCTCTCTCTCTCTCTCTCTCTCTCTCTCTCTCTCTCTCTCTCTCTCTCTCTCTCACTCACTCACT
>JAQQZT010000005.1:9841631-9854434 GCA_030068275.1 Clarias platycephalus | reverse complement strand
CATACATGGATTTTTTATTTAATTTTGTTTTTAATGACCCGCCCCGCAAATAAAGTGACAATTTCTTTACCCGCCCCGCCCCGACCCGCGGGGTCCGCGGGTTACGAGACGACCCGCGCATCACTACAGTGTGGGGAAAAGGGACAGATTTAATCAAGTGGATTGGTATGTTTTACTTTGTATATTCGTGTCAAAGGCGTATAAGACTCACTTTGTCGGAATTAAGAACAAATCAGACTTACGAACATGCTCCCGGAACGGAACTGGTTTGTAAGTTGGGGACTACCTGTACATATATATTTTCACCCTGCATCATAAGTGTACTAACAATCATTAATTATACTATCTGTCGGTCACTAGCATGGGTGAAGGAAGGTTAAGACAGTCTGCAGTAGTAGAAAAAAGGGAGAGCAGCTGCCTGCAAAAATCCACATTCAAAACCATTAATGGAGGCACTTTCAGCAAGAAAACAAATCTGATAACATTGTCATCTTAAAAGCACTTTGTCTCCTTATTTGCTTCTAAAACATTCCTGAATTGCCTCTGAACAGTTTGTTGTTCTATTCATAGCTAACACAGGCTACTGGCTAACTAACATCTAATGCAAGGTCCCAAATAACCCTCCTCTAACCCCCGATTAAGGGCACTACATGATGTGTGAATTGTACGATGAATTGTAAAATGAAATAAGTGGAAATATAAGGAGGAACTTAGCATATTTACTGGGCTGCTTTTCTCACTTTTTGGCTACATAGTACCCGTAAAGTGTCCCAACATGGTAGACTCTGACATGGCATGAGGATCTGTGTTCAGATGTTTTATAGAAAACACAGACCAACAAACCTCAAGTAGCCATACAATATCAATAATAAATCAAAACCAGAATTTAAGCCAATGAACAAATCCAAAAAGCAGCAAGAGTCTGAACATATAAAGGCAAATAGGAAGTATGTCTCCTCCTCCTTACAATGACAACAAGCAACTGTTATAGTCCTGTGTCTTTGCATCTCGAGGTAAGGAGTCAGATGGGTTGCTGATGGTTCAATAATGGTTACTGGCAGATGTGTTAGAATAGTATGTCATCAAGTTACCCTGTTTCCTAAACGTGCGTCACAGGATGTCATGCACATCCACACACCTAGAAGTAATTTGCAGCCACCAATCCATCTACCAGCATGTTTTTGGGAAGTATGAAGCAAGCGAGTGTAAATGGGGAGAACATATGTAACTCTGTAACCCAAGCTGAGGATTAATCCTTGGACCATGAAGCTGTGAGACATGCTGTGAAAGATTACCTGCTGTGCCACCATGCCACCCACTCTCAATTCTGTCTAAATGATATAGGCCTTTTTTTGGGGTGGGGGTGCTGCTGCAGGCACATAATGTTGCAGTAGCTGTTTTCCTTGAAAATGGTGAAGACTGACATGACCACCCAGATGTTCTTTTTCTTCATTTTCTTTTAATGAACTGCGAGAAAAGGAAAAACACAAGATTTTACTTTCTGCGCTACGGGGAAAGTTTGTAATTAAATGCAAATGAAATGTAAGGGGTATTAAATAATTAAATGCGCCAAACAGCCAGCAACCACATCCATAACAAGAATGTGGTAAAAAGAAGAAATACATCATATGAAGAATCCCTATAACATGTAATTCAGTATTTAACATCAGTGTGTGTGAATGTACAGTACAGTACACTGGCACCATGCAGACTGGCTCATCATCTAAAAACTATAGATCCGTGTTTCAGAGTATTATTGAATTGTATTTATTAAATTTAAATTTAAATTTAAGACCATTCCCCCCAAAAAGTTACAGACTTAAAAAGATCATGAAGACACTGCGCAGTGAATTAATTATGGTTAGCATTTGGCATGTAAGATTTCATACGCTTATTATTCAAAGCCTCATACTTAGTATAGTCCAGCTGTTATGCTATAACTAGTCAGCCATTCTCTAAATAGTTTGAGAATTACAGTACAATCGTACAAGGTTACGATTCGTTTTACGATCACATGAAATTTCAGTTATTTAGACATTGAGTTTCATTGTGACAGAAGAGTGAGTAATACCCAGTGGCATTCTGCAATGTGTTTTGCTTGATCACTCATAAAAGATCCTGGCGAGCTTAGTCACACCATTCTGAGCACAAACTGAAAATTCCTGTATTTTATTAATGCACTCGTTTGATCTTGATGTTGAATTTTGTTTTCTAAGTAGAAATGCTTCACTGGAAATAAATGGCCATGGTGAAAGGCTCGCATTAATCTCAGGCTTTTATCAGCTCTGCTTCACCACAAACATAATTACGCTTAAGCAAAATAACATTTTGCTTTAATACTTACACTGATGAGCCATAACATTAAAACCACTGAAAGGTGACGTGAATGACACTAATTATCTTGTTACAATGGCAAGATATCCTTGCCTTTCCGTCTTTGTCTTACTCTTCTTCACTCTGTTTGTCTGTCTGCCGTCTTCTTCTGTCCCTTTAATGCTTTTAATTTTGTATTTCTCCTGCTACTTGACAGCTTTCTTTGTCTCCTTCCAATCTCTTTTTTTGTATTTTGTCTTTGCTTTCTCTCCTTCTCCTTTATTGATTTGATTTGATTTGGAGGTCTCTCTCTCTCTCTCTCTCTCTCTCTCTCTCTCTTTCTTTCTTCTTTTTGCTTTCTCCTCCTAAAATGTTATTTTCATGTCTTTCCTTCTCTTCTCCCCTTTTGGCACTGTATTTGTCTAGCTTTTATTCTTTCTGCCTGCTTTTTTAAAATAGCTTAGTCTTCCTTCATCAAATGAGATTTAGTGGGTGGGAAAAGCATATGAATATTGGGGTGTTGGATTAAGAATAATATGAAAATAATGTTAATTGAATTAACATTTAATTTAAATACTTATTGTGTGCATGGCTGGGGTAAATAGTGTAAGCCAAGGCACTAAAATCTGGCCTTGCAAGCTTTGGCTTCAACAAACTTTGTTAATCCTGACTCCACATCCACTGATTTTCTGACTTTGTGCTCAACGGAGAGAATAGCAGGTGTCTTGTGACATTGTTGACATGAAAAATTGTTACCTTTGCCAAAGATACTCTTAATTGTCTGTTCTCCTCCTGTTAGTTACGTTTTTCCTGCACCACTTGGGTAACTTCGTTTCATGGCGGTTGATGGAAGTCTCCCGCTCCTCAATTAAACTGCATTGAATAACATTCCGCTTTCGTCACACGGACTGTACCGTTGTAGTGTCTGCTTCAACGCAGCTCGCGTGGCGTAATGACATTCTAATGCTATTTCAGCAAGTGGATTTTAATTATTTTTAAATGTTAGATGTAAGTGCTGGCTAAAACTACATACAGTAGTTAGGCTTAAGTCATGGGGCCCTGGCAGTTCGGGGCTCTAGGTGCTCGCCTACTTTTGCCTAATGGTAACTTCGGGATGGTGACTTAACAACTGGGTCAGAGTTGAAAGTGCATAATTTTTGTGGAAAACCAAGCACCAAATTTTTTTTAATTAAAATACAGAGAATAGTAGATTCCTAGTTTTTCAGTGACAGTCATGGAACATTTTCCTCTTTTGAGTTTCACTTGGGCTGACATTTTTCTACATGCTAAGACACCTGCAACATGTCATCAACAGGAAGCATAGATAAAGAATGAGATCAACAAGTTCATTCTTTTTCACCAAAACAAGCCCTCATGATATAATCCATTGCTCAAGTCCTAGTAGTTTGACTGTCAAGCTATTGATAAATGTTTTTATTTTAGCCCACCAATCTAATACCATGAACAGTCACCATTAGATAGGAGTACCTTAGCAAACTAGAGTAAACGGTGAAGAACAAGTGGACGATCAGATGCCCTAACATAAAGTACTGTGCAAAAGTCAAAAGGCACATGCAAGTGGATGCTGTAGAGCAAAGATGTCTTAAAAAAAAAAAAAAAAAAAGGAAAAACTATACAGCTTAGTAAAAGACAATTCACGAGATAAAGTCAGTATTTGGTGTGACGACAGTTTGAGGACCCTTTAGTCTCAGGTACAATTTGTGTAGTTTTATAAAGAAATTAGCTACTAAGTTTTACTGAGCATCCTGCATGACCATGCACGGTTATTCTGAGGATTTTGACTGTTGCGCCTGCTTCTTTTTTTGCATGCAAAATCCAGCAGCATTTTTTCCCACTAAAAGTGATAATTTACTGTTTATAATTAGTTGCTTTCTTTTCTGGCATACAATATTTTTCTTTTACTTCATTTTGTGCTGGAATACTTGTAACGTTTTTACAAATTCAATAAGTCCTAAAATAATAATTTTTAAAAATCTATAGGAAAGTTTGTACTAAGAAACAAAATGTGTCTAAGGATTTTGTACAGTATTGTATACTGCATACTGTATAGCCTAACTAGAGGTCTGGGACTGGTCATCTGGCTTAAGAGATGAGATATGTAATACTGCGTGTCATTCTTCAGCATAGCTCTGAACAAAATCTCATGACTGTAGCATGCATAATGGGTTTGTAACACAATGCCCTTGTCTGGATCTTTATCTGTTTATCATGGTTTGTATTCAGATACCGACAGTGCTTCAAACAGCATGCATTATAAAAACCTAGAAATCTCCCCATGAGAAACCTGGCAACCATGAGCGTACTGTAAAAAAAAAAAAAACCCAAAAAAACAACAACTAAGCAATAGTTTGCCAATTGTAAAAATATCTGTTGTTATAATATATCTGTGGCAAAAATTTGGTCTGACATGTTTTGCTTCATTGGGTCGAGCTAGGGTGAATTCTTGATTATTTCTGGAATTAAATATGACATCTTGAGTTCTATGAACAAAGATTAGTCTGTTGAGAGCATAGCTGTTGTGTGCATGTTTTTGCCTCTTGGTTTGAATCGGACCAGACACAACTGTAGCCTACAGGATCCACCAACCTTTGCCAGTTGATTAATTCTCTCAGTTAACTCTTAGGTAATTGTATAGATGTTAAGATTACAAATAATGAGACTGGACTGAGCCCACAGACTGTTAAGTTTCAAATGAGGTAAGACTGGATGATGTGTCCCGTGCGTTGAAACGCTTACATACACAGAGCACACACACACACACGATAGTGTCTGAATGTTCTCTTTGGTTTATTAACAGCATAGACGGAGTATTTCATTTTTGAGCCAATGATTTGTGTCATGTATATCTGTTACATCAAAGAACAAAACGTCATTAATGTTCTGGTTATGTTCTAGGTTATGTTCCCTAAAACAAAGTATAAAGGAAGTTGCACATAGACTATATGAAGTATTGCCAAATATGGAATGAGGAAGAGCATGAAAGGATTTAACACTGTCTAGGGGAAACATAAGAAGAGAAAGACCTAGCAGCTGACAAAAACCTAACAACAGATTCCAAATTAGAGTCTAAATTTCTATTATTCATTTTGGAAAGAAACATGTAGAAATCTAGAAGCTATCCCTAGTTAGCACAAGCTAGCTAGATAGCTAAGGATAGCTACCAAATCTTAGTTTTTAACCAAAACAGAGATAGATAACACTAAAACATTTCTTCTTTTAATTTCAATGAGGGTCACAAGTCCTAAACTAGAGGATTAGGTTAGGAAACTTACTACTTCCTAGAGAAATCTTACAAACTTAGCACAAGGTGCTAGCACGCTAATTTTGCAGGTTAATTATTTAGTAGAATTTAATTACCAGACAATCTCATACGGAATAATATGTTTAAAGTAACCAGTCAAACATACACCGATCAGTCATAACATAAAATGCAAAACATTTAGGCCGATACAGCGGTACCTTGGGAAATGAATTTAATCTGATCCGCAGGCAGGTTCTTAGGACGAAATTTCGTGTTGCAAAACGCATTTTCCCATAGTAAATAATGTAAATGCAGAGAATCCGTTCCAGCCACCCTAAAATATTACCCATATTACCAGTTTCCAACGCTGAAATTATATTTGCGCATATAAAAACAACCAAAACATTCAGAAAAGATATGTAAATGAAGTAAAATCTAAAATAAAAAGACATTCACTTACTTTACTTACAGTACAAACCTCACTTTAATTCATAATTCCTCTTGGCACTGGCTGCCTTAAAAGCAAAACTAAAAGTGGCTCCCTTTTTCTTCTTGCTGCCGTCCTTGAAAACATTTTTGGGACCCATGGTGTTACGTCTTCTCTAAAATCTTGGACAAAATGCAAAAAAAAAAAAAACACTCTTATGACGCAAATGCTTTGCATGCCTTATAATTTTTTGCAAAACTTTAGTTCTTAAGGTGAAAAGTTGCAAGGCAGGGAGTTCATATACAGAGATACCACAGTATTATGTTTTTACCCCTGTGCCACCAGGGCAGCTCTGGCCCCTTGGACCATGAGCCCACAAGACCTCTGGGGATGTGATGTGCTGTCTGGCACTGTGACGTTAGCGGTGGATCCTCTCGTGCTGTGAGTTGCGGGGCGGGGCCTGCATAGAACAGACTTTTTTTTGTCTGGTGTGTTCTACAGATGGTCGGTCGAATTGAAGAGGACGAATCAAGTCTTTGGATGCTAAGCCCCAAACTTTTCTATAATGGCCAGTACCCGACTTTTTCTTACATTTTGTGCAACACTGGCTATTCAGTGGGATCGGACCAAAAGGACTAGCCTTTGATCCCTACACGTATGCATGAGCCTCGGGTTCCCTTGATCCTGTCACCAGTTTACTGGTATATAACTGATAATCAGCATTGATCAATTCACTTGGTGGTGGTATTAATGTTGTGGCTGATTAGTGTACAGTATAAAACCCATTTTTTTCCTTGTCTTTTTAGGCAGTTGTTCTGTATGTTTTAACGGAGTTATTTCTGTCAACCATTATAGTTTCTCATGCAAAGCAGTATGTAATTTTCTTCATTAAGTATGTAATTGTGGTGGGGTTATTATAACATATTTAGGCATTGGAATCGTTATGAACTTTTACAGAAAAAACAAAACATTTTCTTCTTGACAAATTGTTGTTGAAGTATACTTTTGTCTTATTTTGAAATAATGAAAACATTATTGTAAATGTTTTATCAATAAAAAACTATATTTTTGCTGAAAAGAAAAGCAAAGTATCTGATTACATCAAACCTAATTATTTTTATCAACTAAACAAGCAGTTTAAAGCTCCATTTTAGCTATCTGTTACCTTTCTGCCAATAAGATTTTGAGATACTTTTGGCAGAGCTAAATTTTCAGTTCGCCCACTTTTACTTTATTAATAAACGCAACAAAGCAGCTTGCAAAATAAGATCTAGTTTCTAATTTCTAATTTATGTGTTTGATTTAATCATTTGGTGAATAAAAGTTCTGTTGGACCTCAGTTGGTTCCTCTGTTCTGATCCTTGACACATTTTTTATTTTTTTCTCCTGCTCCGTCCTGAACCACACCCCAAGTCTAAGGATTTCTGGCTAGACAACAACAACAACAACAACAGCAAGATAAAACAACAACCTCCACTGAATACTACACCTGTTTATTCAATCCAAATAATGCATTCATATTTGGTTATATTTCTGCACACTTATGCTCACAAACTACAAATACTGACAAAACTCTCATTTCTATCTAAAAAAACATGATGGTGTGTTGAGTCAAAAGCTCTAGTTTCTTTTAGCAGTCTGAGCAGAGCAAGAGAGAGAGAGAAAACATAAGTAAGTCATTAAAGGTTCTGGAAAGGACTGTTTCTGTGATATAATGGGGTCAAAATCATAACCATAGATATTCCTCCTACACATAATGTCCTTGCAGGAAAAAGCACAGATGGACGAACACAACTTCTTCTCTCATTTTAGCAATGCGTGAAGGTTTAAAAATGGTCTATAGAACGTCAGATTGCACGGATGAACAGGTTTCTTGTTAAGTGGCATGACATCTAATGATTTATTTATTTATTTATTTATTTTGCCATTCGCATTTTTTGGATTTCTTTAATCTGGAGTGGCTACAGCAGGTGATTTTATCGTATATTATGTAACGTGTGGCGCTTTGGCTGTTCAATTCCTGGTCAGTCCAGACACTGTGTTAGATACCTTGATTTATTAGTGTTCTCTTTTCTTAGTCTGCCAAAGTGGTTCCATTGTTCCATCTTTCCAAGCAATTTGATTTGCATCATCTCCACTCTGCTTTCCAGGTAGCTCACTTGACAGAGGACATGTCATCATGGTGCATTTTTTTTTTTTTTTTCCTTCACAAAGCTGTAACAATATGGAGTGTGGTAAAAAAAACAAAACTATGAACTAATGGTGGAGTTAGTTATTAATGTATAGGAATAAAAAAAAAAAAATGCTATTATTGTACAACTAAATGGTTAATCTCAGGCAAGATGAAGAAATATCAGATGAATAGTGTAAATGTAGAATTTCTAGTACAGTACGCGATTTGTTTTGTGTTACATGTTTTAAAAAGTTATACACAATATTTTATGGTGAATTCTGTCCTTGGTGGATGATGGTATAT
Organism: Clarias platycephalus; assembly: GCA_030068275.1. Lineage (NCBI taxonomy): Eukaryota > Metazoa > Chordata > Actinopteri > Siluriformes > Clariidae > Clarias > Clarias platycephalus. The sequence goes on along the minus strand of JAQQZT010000005.1, from coordinate 9,845,956 downwards.
TGATGGAGTTGCTTTCCAAAAGTAAATAGAATTTTCTAAAAAGAAAAGTAAATGAAATTTAATGATGTACAAACCGAGTTACAGTTAGATCATCATGGCTGGCCTATTTGACTTTGTAGGGAAGGTTTTTTTTTTTTTTTTTTTAATATTCACATAATTGACAATAGAGAAAGCCACATGAGAGCACACTTAATTAACCATATGATCCTTAACAGAATAAAAAAAATGCACCACATGCTGGATCACCAGTGGGAGTGATTTACTGTACAACCTACAAAAATTAAGGTCTGTTGCTCTCTGCTTTTTACACGGTAATGACTGTTTCCAGATGCACTATAGCAGGTAATGGGAGCCATTATCTTAATATCCACATGAGGTAGTAAAAATCTGGCTGTGTACTATTTATAATAGCATTTCTAATGACATGGTCATCTTTCTAATAATATGCCTCATGTTTAAGTATGTTTAATTTCAAATTACTATAATGGACCAGTGTCATTTTTTAAATGCACCACTTTTTTTGTAAATTAGAATTTAGTTTTTTTCCGATAGAATGGCAGTGAAGGCCGAATGATGAAAAAAAAAGGTTTACAAAGTCTTGCAACAAGGAATGCGCATGCGAAGCCGAGAGGGATGTTCCCCGTGTGGTGTTCTGACAAGAGGCCGACCACATTGAGTGTGCAAGTGTTGATGACAGGGAGGCCTCTTTTGTTGTGCTTAGACATGAAAACGACAGCACAGCGCAACAAAAGATGCAGATTGAGGCTAAGTGAGGGGCTAATGCGTCGTCGGTTGCACACCATTCAGCAGCAAGCAGCACACACAGCTCACCAACCAGTTGGCCATTTGCCAAGCCACGCTCAGTCACAGTGGAGGAGACGCAAGCTGGAATTCAGTGGCTGTTCGTGTGGCTGTTGAGTTCCAGCTCAAGTCCTGCTTTTTGAGAACAATTCCACCTTCTGCCCAAGTCATGCCCTCTTAGGCCCAAATTATTCCCTGTTCAGTCAGAGTTATGCTCATTTGGGTCAGAGTTATGCCTTGATAGTCCAGTGTAATGCTATGCTGACCGAGGGTCATGCTAAGCCAGGCCCTGCACCGTCCCATCCAATGTCATGTCAAGTCTCAGCCCCTGGCTCATCTAGTATCCAGTCTCAGTTGCCATTTGAATTCTCTGCCTAATTCTATGCCTAATCAGGTTTGGCCTTGTACCCTTGCCAAGTTCCAGTGTGCCACGTATCAACCGGGTGCCTACTGTATATCATTGTTTCCAGACGTTGCCCTTATAGATTTTTTTTTTTTTTTTTCAATCATGCCTTTCTCATTTAGGTCTTAGTATATAAAAGTTTATACATTTCTTCAGAAATTTGTTTCAAGCATATGAAGGAACAAGGTGTTCAGGAATCACATGACCCTATGCAAACGTACTGTATAGGGGTCATTGCACAACATGTCTGCATACTTTTGGCCATACAGTTATTTAGTTACATTTTATTAGATTAGATATTTGGATTCTTGTTGTTGTTGTTGTTTGTTGTACTACATAAAAGCAATCCCAGATAAGTTAGGAAGTAACTGATTGTTTGTGCAAGCTGAATTCAATTTGGTAGGAAATATATGACAGATTAAAGGGACAGTGACAGAGGGAGAAATATTTTCTCTGGACTTGAATTTTGCTCCTCTAAACAATCAGCTTTATAATAATTGGAATTCCGTCATTTTTTAATTTTTTTTATAGCGCAGCCATCTATCTGTGATCGAAAGCATTTGTTTGATTATTAAAAACATGACTAGAAAAGCCTAGTTTATCCAGCCTACATACAAGCAGTCTGTGGGGAACACTGTCTCTCCAAGATGGAAACCTCTCATCCTGTCTACCTTTTTGTCCTTAATTGGCATTAAACATTACGTTCAGCCTGGGTAAAGCAAGTCTCGGATTGAGTTTTGAATATAATGCTAGATTTAACGAATAGAGGACCCAAAATCACCTACAGTACCCTTCAGAATAAGGTTTCAAGACAGCTAGTTGTAAATGTTTGTCCAAAAACAAACCTAGAGAAATTTATATTTAAGCATGGCACCCTGTATCTGTATTTCTCACTACCTATAGTTAAGTGATTTGTGTGGGGTTCCCATTGTGATGAAGTTCCCATTGTGATGAGCATTTACTGTGATGTTTGTTCAATTTTTATGCCTCTAGGGTCACAGTGGGCCAGGAGCCTGTCTCAGAGGCAGAGGACATCCTTTATTGGGCGCCAACCCCATTACACCCCATTGGTTTAGACTGGGGTGAACTGGAGGAAACCCATAAAGCATGGGGAGATCATGCACATTCCATGCATACAGATTGGAGGTGACATTTAAACAACCAGGAGCAAAACAACATTGATGACTACTGAGTCACCAAACCCCCTTCCTGTGTTCCATATCATTGAAATTTAAACATATATAATGTTAGTTTTTATTGTAGCTGGTACAAATGGCCAAGCAGGTTCATTTAAAGATAATACAACATTAATAAGGTTTCATCTCTGGCATCTGTATCAGTCCATTTGCCCCTAACAAATGTTTCAAGTTAGATTTTTAAAATAGGATTTTTGGTAATTTATTAAATCAAGACTAAAACCACCAATGGTTGTAGGAAAATTAATAAAATGGTGCAAAAAAAGCAAAGGTGTGACTGATTTCTTTCTAACTCAGACTATGGATTCACATAGACAATGAGTAATGACTAAATGAATGGATTAAATCCTTTCATATAAACTACAGTTTTATAATAAGGGTGAAACAAAAATAATTTTAAATCCTTTTTTAAACCTCATGATATAACGCTTTGCTTTACACCTTCTTGTGTTTTGTTATTGAGCTATTGAGAGATATTAAACTTTAGCCATCTCAACTAATATCACTAAGAAATACAACTTGATCAACTTGATTGATACTTGATTGATTGCACTTGATAGCATGAATTTGGCTTATCTAGGTTGCAATTATTATAAGGAAAAGACCACCAGTTCATCACAACATATTGGATTTATTTATTTTTTTATTATTATTGATTGATTGATTTCGTCTGTGAGGCAGTACCACGGCAGAAATGTGAGTTTGCTCAAGAATGACCCCAAATAATACTGTAGTTACGGGCTCACATTAATCTACAGGTCTACCTTGTTCTCTTTGGGACGATTAAATCTGACACATTTTTGCTCTGAAAATCTGTGGAATTTTATATCCCTCTGCTCAACAATAAGAGCAATTATGTAGCAACAAGGGATGAATTGAAATGTAAATGTAAATGATTTCATGCCAAGACATGAAAAGAGCTTGGAAATACTTCAAGCTCCTGCTCTTATGACTCTGTCCTGATGTTTGTGAGGGTCAGAAATTCATTTAGGTGAGGGGGAAAAAAATCATCTCTCTTAAGCACCTATGGTCATTAGGTGAAAAAGTCCTTCAGTAGTTCCCAGGCATATTATACTTTTAGAAAACAGGATAAATTGCACACTTATTTTCACGTTTACTCCTAATGCAAGATTCACTCAGAGCCATGATTATGATTAATATAATATATGGACTGTAATATAAGTTACCACCAAGTTACTCTCTGGTGTATACTGTATACACCGACTTTCCATCTGTCTCTCAAAACTTAGTCACAATTCTGGGTCATACTGTATGTACTGTACCGCTATTAACAAGGATTCAAATTGCAAATATCTATTTCTGTCCTCTCGGGCAGTAAAGGGTCTAATGTGGAAAATGTTGGGCCTTAATTTTCCATGCTGTGCTGGTGGAGCCACTGAGAAACAGATCCGAATGCCGGGCATGACCACAGTTCGTCTGTTTCAGAAGTGCTGAAGAGTGCATGGGTGGTAAGTGGAAGCAGAAGGGTAGATAGCCTGAGCACAAGCAGCTGGGAGAAACACAGAGACAGAAAAACTGCCACAAGGGTCCCATAGAGTGAATAAGAGCCTGCCGTGAAGAACGGGATATTTCATTCACATACTGTAGCCATAAACTGTACTATAACATGCTGTCAATGTTAGGAAGTTATATGCTTTGTGTGCTGATCATGCCACCAGTCTGTACTGTAGGTCATTCAGTAGCGGTGTAAGACAAAGATATATTTTTAGAGTGTAAAATGCATAATCTTCCATAGTTCAATTCAAACTCAAATTAGGTCATTCATTCATTCATTTTCTATACCGCTTTATCCTATATTCAGGGTCGCGGGGGACCTGGAGCCTATCTCAGGAGACTTCGGGCACGAGGCAGGGTACACCCTGGACAGGGTGCCAATCCATCGCAGGGCACACACACACACACAC
>JAQQZT010000005.1:9818152-9834870 GCA_030068275.1 Clarias platycephalus | reverse complement strand
GTGTGTGTGATATTTCAGTATAATATGCTTAATTAACAGTAAATTACTAATGCATGGATATAATAGGTTGTTGCTCTAATATAATATAATATAATATAATATAATATAATATAATATAATATAATATAATATAATATAATATAATATAAACCTATAATTTCACTATTGTCAGTACTGATGTAATTTTCTAAATTAAATGAAACACCTTTTGCATCATCAAATTAATGACAACACTTCAGTTGATTTATTTAGAATGTAAAAAAAAAGATGTGTACAACATGTTTGCACCGGTCTTTAATTAATAAAATATATAACTTGTTAGTAGTTAGGGTCAGAGTTCAAACAATAATCTGTCTTTAAACGACATCAAAATTAAAGTGGGTTACCGACAACATGAAGCAAAGGGGAAGACCCACAGTCACACATACATCAAAGGGGATACTGTGGAGAAGGTCAGCTGCTTTACATTCCTGCATGTCACCAGCATTAATGAGCTCAAGGGGAAACCAGAAGGCTGACCAGAAGTCTTCCTTTCTGTATTGACTGCTACTGTAGCTATAACCTTACTGTCATCCTTAACCTACAGACTAACTGATTGCAGTTCAAGGTGGGCTGGTGTTACAGCTGTGTCTCACAGTTTCTCACAGCTACAGTGTGTGGGGCTCCAGTTGATGCGTCCCATCTTCTTCTAGTGTCCGGCTTCTTCTACTGTACCTCCCAAACCAGAGGAAAGGAAGTGCTTGTTCATGGGGAGACACATGGTGCCCTACAGTCAACCTAAGGAATAGAGTCAGCTTTGACCTCATAATGGATAAAGTGTATAACGATAAATAAACGATTTCAGTGATATAATGATATCCTTATAACTAGCAATGAACTAAAATTCCTTATAAAATACAATAATGGTATCAAAATAACCTTTCTCTGATACAAGGAAGGAAGAGAGACCATGAACATCTCATCAGTTTCAACAAATGGACTTTGTCCATCCTTACAGGATGTAGGGCATTGTGGGACTGCAGCTGTTCAGCACATGACCACAAGAATACTGCAGAGGGTGGAACTGATGGCTCTGAACATCATTTCCCCCCCCTATTTTATATACACAACGCCTCAGTAAGCATTCTGTCTCATCAATGACACTGCACTTCGGGGTCTTTTTCATTGCTTGATTTTATGTGGATCTTTTTTCTGTAAGAGAAACTGTCTGTTATAAGGTTGCCAAGCAAAGCCATCAAGCAATCACTTGAATTGAACGAGTTCAATAACTCAAAAACAGTTTTGAGGAGGTTCAAGAAATTTGTCTTAAAAAAAGCATTTCTGATACAAAAAATGTATATATCTCATCCTGGATGAGGGCTCGTCATCTGAAGCTTCATCTCAGTAAAACCGAACATCCCTGGTGATTTATCCCCCTGTCAAGACCTTGAGATCTCCCTGGACAACAACTGGATCACTCCCGCAATCTTGGGGTAACTCTGAACAATCAACTGTCATTTTCCCCAAACATTGCTAACCCCGCTCGCTCTTGTCGATTTCTTCTTTACAACATCAGAAGAATCCGCCCAATTCTTTCTTCACAGGCTACTCAAGTGCTTGTTCAGTCCCTTGTTATTTCAAGACTGGACTATTGCATCTCACCCCTGGCAAGTCTGCCTCTATCCGCCATTCATCCTCTGCAGCTGATCCAGAATGCAGCTGCATGTCTCGTTTTCAACCTTCCCAAATTCTCCCACACCACCCCTCTTCTCTGCTTCCTGCACTGGCTTCCTGTAGCTGCCCGCACCAAATCCGAAACCCTGATGCTTGCCTACAAAGCTAAAAACACTCCAGCACCCACTTACCTCTCAACTGATCAGCTTTAATGTAATCAGTGATATTATTATTTCAGGTTGAAGCCCCTGTACATGTCTGCCTGTCTTTCTGTGTTTCTAACTTTCCTAACTTATTTATACGAAGTTATGCTTTCTTTATGGCAAGTTGTACGTTTTTTTATCGTCAGCCAAAAAAACGCCTTGTTCAGTAATTGGAGGGTGAATCACTGATGAGAAATCAAAAAAGTACATCGGTAGTGGAAATTAAGTAATCCCAATAAAATTTTTTAGCTTTACTAATTAATACAGTACCTTTTGGTGCAGGAGTTTGTTCACATTGAGCAAGTAACTTATTAGTAGCTTAATTTAAAAGTAACACAACTGTTCATAACATCACTTTTACTGGCTATTTTGATTTTATTCTATTTTATTTTAATTACTGCCAGCGTTTCATTAAATTCTGTCCAGACAGTTTTGAGAAACAACAATAAATACTGTAGACCTTCTTTCGGCTTCTCCCATCAAGGGGTTTCCACACAACTTAGCTCAGGTTTTACACCGAATGCCCTTCCTGATGCAACCCTCCCATTATGTCCAGGTTTGCGACCGGCACCGCATGCAGTCTCTGGGTAGTATGGGGTGCGGCAACCATAGACTTTATAAAAAGAACTGGACAAACCCTCTGTGATGACATCCATAGTTTTACTGGAGAGTGGTTTTAAAACTCAATTGTGGGAGCTCTGGTCAGTGCCATCTTAACTAGTTACCTCCGTTACCACAAACTATCTAGCTTAGCTTTATCTTAACTAAATGTGAAAGTGGCTAAAATAACTTAATATGCTAACGTTACTTTTCATTTAAATGACCTAGTTATCTATACCAGGGGTGTCAGACTTATCCAGAAAGGACCATGTAGACTTTTGCTTAGTTGGAATGAAAGCTTGCACCCACATGGCCCTTTATGAATTCAGTTCGACCCGCCTGTTCTATATCCTACACATCGTCCTGTGTTAACTCCTACATTTCTTGTAGTAAGTTAAACAAATTTTTTTTATACAAATTATTCTAATACACTTCCTAACATAAAATGATGGTAAAACTTCACTCAAAGAAAAAAACTGAAGCACAAAATTCTTAAACACTCTGTTAGTACAATTAACCCCACGGCAAGCCATATTAACTCCTAAATAAGAATAATAAGACTCTGCAAGGTCTGCACAGCTGAAAAGTCAAGTTCACTGATTGCTGTAAGCTGTACAGCTAAAATGATGCATAGCAGACAGCTAGCGGTTTAACACCTGCAATGCAGCTGTAATGCAAATCAGCCACGCCCCTAATTGTGCATTTTATTGCTTAACGTAATTTCAACTGATGAATTACAGACACCCCCCCTCCCCCTCCCCCAATTTGTCACGAATGGAAAGTCTAGCTATGGAGACCAAATGGGACTTGGCAGGAGGAGCTCAGCACACACTGGCACCCTACAGTATATAACCAGAATAAAATGTTCCATGATGCCCCTGACTGCTTAAAGTTCACATATTAGATTTCTTTATAAACAAGGTACAGTAATATAGGTAATATCACTAATAAGTATTAAAGGTCACAAAATGTATCTGTTCATTTTGAAGCTAAAACCCAACTTAGGTCCTGCTTTCTTAGGCAATCAGAAAGACTAGAAATGTCCATGTTCGGGACCTTATGAAGCATTTCCCTCTTGTTTTCAAACTACATAATTTTGCTGATGAATAAAATAAGAGGAAAAGAAGAAGCCTTTATTTGTCAAACACACATTATAGCACACCGAGATTCTTTTCTGGGGTCAGAGCGCAGGGTCAGCCATGATACGGCACCCCGGGTGGGGTGTGGGTTAAGGGCCTTGATCAAGGGCCCAACAGTGTCAGATTGGTGAAGCTGGGGCTTGAACTGGTGATCTTTTGACCTTCAGTAACCCAGAGCCTTACCCCACTGAGCTACCATGCCGCCCCCCAAAAAAACTATATGCAAGGGCATTAATCTGTGATAACATCCTCAGTATTTAGCTATCTAAAATTTAAAACACAACTAAGAGTTGAAAAAAGTTGGGTAAGCCATGACCAGTTTACTGCTAAAACTAATAGCAAACTTAGCCCTTCCTAAGAGCTAAAGACCATTAATTGACCACTGATTCAGTTGAGAGCTGGGCAGAACTGAACACTGAGTCAGGGGTGGGTCTCTTGGTGTATGAGGTCACAAAAGGGGGATTTTTTTTAAGCCCTGCCCGATACAAAAAAAGCAGAGAAATAAGGATAAATAGCATGGAATGTTTTCTTCTTATGACTGGACATGCATCTGAGTGTTTTAAAATGAATAAAAAGTGAATAATTGAATAATGCATTATAGGTCTTAGACTTATGGGAGGAACAAAGTTGAGACAGAATGAGATCTGGGGAATTTGGATGCCAGATCTACAACCTTGAATAATTTGCCTGCTGCACACCCTCAGCAAGCTATAGTGCACTGAGTGTTCTGATGCATTTCTATCATAGCCAGCATTTTTCCCCCCCAGCGATTTATGCTACATCAGCTTTTCTGTGAAGTTGAAGCAGACAGGTTGGATTTCAGGTTGTTCCCCACAGCCATAAATGAGCACTGGGTCTATGATCCTGTTTATACCAGTTTACGGGTACATAAATGACAATCAATGTTAACGTTGTATTATGTATGTAAAAGTGGTGTTAATGTTATGGCTCTTCGTGGTCTGTCTGACCTCTGTCTAATGATTATTCCTGTTCAGTCTGTGTGAACTGAGCATGTAAGTAAAAAAATTCTTTCTATGCTTCACACAAGTCTTGGCTTGAACGAAGATATCTTGGGAATTATGTTTCATGCTCTCTTTGTCTTCCTGTTGTTTATCCACTTAAATGCTTTTGATTTTGTTGTCTGTGTGAATGTGCAGGAGTGGCCTTGTTTGTCAGGCGAGGGTTTTCTAAGGGCTCATTGTGCAAAGTGTGCAGTGGCAGCCAAGAGGATTCTCCTGATACTCATAGTGAGTTTGTTGCAGATGCTGCAATGTGTGTGAAACCGGACCAGATTAAAGCTTTGCTGCTGTAAATTATCGCTCTGCTGCTGCAAAATGTCTCCCGCAGAAGTCTGTTGGTAGACAAACGCGCAGACATGTCCCTCAGCTCCATGAGCAATCAACAATAAGCCATGACAGAAACGCTGCTGGTACTACTAACTTAGGAATGTACAGTAATCTACCATCAACACACTTCCCAGTGTTCGCCACTTTTGGTGGTGTGTTATAGTATCGCTCTAATTACTCCATGACAATACAGATGACTTGGATAACTGTGTGTAATCTAGCCTTATTCTGCTTTCCATGAGAGGGTTAATCAGTGTGGACACGTCTTAGTTCTGTGTGTGTGGTATGGGGATCAAGTATGAGTGCATGCAGAAGAGTAAGGGAAATGTATGTCAGTGCCATCACATGGTATTATCTTGACGGATAGGCTTGTGCACTGTAATGTTCCTGTGAAAGACATGTTGTCTATTAATCCAGGCGTGTGACATGCTTGTGTATTTTTTTTTTATTTTTGGGTGGGGTGGGTGGAAAGAGTTTAGAAAGTAACACAGGTCTACATTCTGATGACTCGAGACTAGCTACGTTGGTCAGACGTCTCATTTGAAAGAAAACACAGTTGAGAAGAGTTTGTTGGACTCAGTCACTCACTTCGTTTCCAAAGATTGTGCACTGCTGAACCGAAGACATGCCGACTCTGTGAACATACCTTTTTTTTTTAATGCTGTCTCCATTAGTGGTTTGGAACTAATGAACTGCTGGTTACTGTAATAAATACAGTACTCTTCCTAGCCCATGTGGTCATGAACTGTTAGTCCCGTCAAATATCTGATCAGCTTCCACTTTCCCTGAAGGTACAAAGATCTGTTTCACTTAGAGGCTGGGACAATCTGCAGTTCAATGCAAAGGCATTACTGTTGTGTGTTTGGAGAGAGTTTAATGGAACTGGCCCCAATTTTCTGAACAGTTTTGGAGAACCATGGGATGAGAAGTACAAATGTCTCCTTGCGGCTAGAGAGGGATGAGGTTGCCAAATCTCCTTGGATCGTTTAAACTCATGAGGGAAAGTGGGAAAGGTTTTTCTTCCAGTCAGCGGAAGAAAACTGATGATATGGTAAAGTGGGATGAGGAAAGATGGATGTGATCTATTATATATTGCATGTTTTCCCAGAACTATATAATGCTAAGCAAGAATGTGTTGTAATTTTTAAATCATGCAACATTAACGAGCAGCTGATTTATTATGTTCTGGCTTCAGTGCCTTGTGATATTGAGCAAATTGCTGCAGTAGGTGTGCATGTTAGCTAGGGCTTTTATGGGTTTGTAATAAATAGCTTCCATTAGCATCATCATATCAGTCTCTGTAACAGTTTTAACATCATCATGAGTGAAGCAGATTTATTCAAAATCTTCAATACTTTATTGATGATGGAAAAAATAATAACCTTTCAATTAATTGATCTGAGACTGCAGTTGATTGGGTAAAAAGTCTTATTGCAAGGATATCACCTGCAAATCTGTGCCATTTACATGACTGTGCCATTGTTACCATTGATTACATTTCATATGTGTTCAGTGTTTTCAGATGATCTAAGATGGATTGTGAACCCTAAAATATTTGATAATAAGGCAATAGTGATAACTAAGTGGCTCGGGGAACAAAACATCAAAATTTTAATTTAAGTGAAGTGGAGGGTGGACAAACAAAAACCCACAAATTCTAACAAACTCCAAGCATTGATTATGCAAGAATGGGCTGCCATTTGTCCGGATGTGGCCAAGAAGTTGATTGACAATATGGCTTCAACACTTCAAATACTGACTCTTTGCATAAACATAATGTAATTGTCAATAAAAGCCTTTCACACTTATGAAATGCTTATAATTATACTTCAGTATACCATAGTAACATCTCACAAAAAGATTTTAGAACACTGAAGCTTCAGAACATTGAAGCAGCAGACTTTATGATCTTAATGAAAATTTACAGAATAAGGTAGCACGGTGGTTTAGTGGTTAGCACTGTCGCCTTGCACCTTCAGGGTTTAGGTTTGATTCGCGGCCGGCTCGATTCCCGTCTCTGTGTGCATGTTTGCATGTTCTCCCCGTGCTTGGTGGGTTTCCTCCGGGTACTCCGGTTTCCTCCCACAGTCAAAAGATATGCAGTTTAGGCTAATTGGTGTTCCCAAATTGCCCGTAGTGTGTGAGTGTTTGTATGTGTGTGCCTTGTGATGGATCGGCACCCTGTCCAGGGTGTACCCTGCCTTGTGTCCTAAGCTTCCTGGGATAGGCTCCAGGTCCCCGCGACCCTGAATACAGGATAAAGCGGTATAAAAGATGAGTGAGTGAGTGAAAATTTATATTTGTGCCATTCTCAAAACTTTTGGCCACGGCTATAGTTTTGTCTCCAAACAAAGCAAACAAACCCTGTGATGGAGTAGCAGGCAGCATTGATGCCTTGGATTCTTCCAGGGTACACTGTTTGATCAAGAGCATGTGTTATTGTCTGTTTGGATTTTGTGTACATGTGGGTTTTCTTTGTTGTCCCCAAACTAGATGGTTTAGTGACTCTATCCAGTGGCAACATTAGTACAACAAGATGTCTTCAGGAACATGCAAACTAGAGACTTATTGGGTTTGTCCTAAGGCTTCATTAAAGCTTTAAAACTTTTAAAACCCCAGATGTCTCCTAGACAATTTTCTAGGCTCCTCATACTAAAGTCATCTTTAGGAAGTCTTTACTGGTTAATTAGTAATACAATATTGTATTTTTTTTTTTCACAAAGTTGACCTAATTATCTCTTCACACGTCTTGAGATTTAAAGAACTTCTAGAAACATCCTGAGGGCTAGTCTGTGTGTTTAATAGGTAAGCTGGGTGTGAATGGTATGTGAATTTGGTGTCTTGCCATAGACTGGCATTCCATTAGGGTCTTCCTTCAAGGTAGACTCTGAATTCACAGGATCCTGATAAGGGTAAACTGGTTAATGAACATGAATGATTTAATGATATGTGTGCACTTTGATGGGTTGGTACCCCATCCAGGGTGTACCCCGCCTAGTGCCCTAAGTAACTTGGGATAGGCTTCAGGCTTCCTGTGACCCTGTACAGGATAAGCGATATAGAAGTTGAGTGAGTGAGTGAGGGAGCGATTCAATGAATGGATAAAATCATAGAAAGATAAAAGATATAAGCATCTTTTATCCTTTTATCAAATTATGTGTGAATAAGCGTGAGTGTGTACATGTGTGTGTGTGCTTTGCGATGGATTGGCACCCAGTTCAGGGTGTACATCTCCTCTTGCCCTGGGATAGGCACCATACACCCCCTGAATCCTTCCTAACGAACCCTTAAAGCACTCTTTAGTCCTGGAGAGTGGGAACCTGTGGATGATCTTAATGAAATGTGGGTTGTTTAAAAAAAAAAAAAAAAAAGCATTCACTTTATAGCTATTTTAATTGTTCAACCTTTGAGAGAATGTAAAATAGTTTTAAGACTATACAGTACTATACTTGGGTAGCATGGTAGCTTAATGGTTAGCACTGTCGCCTTGCATCTCCAGGGTCCAGGGTTTGGTTCCTGCCTCGTGGAGTGTGTACATGAAGTTCTCCCCATGTTTGGTGGGTTTCCTTCATATGCCACAAGCCCAAATTGTATGGGAATGTGTGTGTGTGTGTGTGTGTGTGTGTGCTTTGCAATAGATTGACTCCCCGTTCAGGGTGTACAGTACCTCACCTTTTCTGGGATAGGCTCCATCAACCCCCTGTAATGATGAAGTGGTATAGACAAAGAGTGGGTGAGTGCTATACTTATAAAGTATTATAAAGGTCAATTCTACACTCAGAAGTAATAGGTTCCAACAAGCACTCCAATACGCCTTTCGGGTTGTTTGTTTATTTGCTTGGAAGGGTGCGCAAACTTTTGCACACAACTATGCACATCAAAAACATCGCGATTATAAATGCACGCATTGTGTGCGTGCAAGTCTTAAGGGTAATTTGCATGGATGGCAGAGTTGAGAACACGCAGAGGAGGAGTTCCCCTCAGTCTCCCGAACCCTCCCGATGACTCGGAGCTGAGAAGGAGCAGAAGAGGGAGCAGATTCCACAGCACAGCTCAGCACAGCACAGGAGCAGCAGCGGCGCCTCCGCCACACACACACACGCACACACACACATCAGCACCATGAGGCGTGAACGGGCGCGTGCACAGAGACACCCCGCTTCCCCGAGCGCTCATCAGCGTCACATGCACGCGTAGTGGATGACAAGCACGCGGCGTTCAACACTGCGTTTTTCTTGTTTTTTGGTCTAACAATTACTATTATTGTTCTAAACTTTTACCCAGATTGGACGTTTGAGCTATGGCGCGCGGTGTTTAGATTATACAGCCAAGTGGTGCGAAGTTCAAACTCTGGACAGCGATTGTGATATTTTCGTTGGATTTTTTTTTCCTTTCTTTTTTGAATTCCTATTTCATACGTTAAAACATGGACCGCGTGCGGATTGTGCTCGTGATGTCGCTGTGCATCTCGCTCGCGCACTTGAGTGACGGCTGGAGGGCTCGCGCAGGTGGCCGCGAGCGGAGAGACGCAGGCGCCGTTTCAGTGCACGAGGTGTTCGAGCAGCTGCGAGCGCAGAGCTTGAACCGAGCTCCCGTCAGATCCCATGCAATCGACTCGGAGGAAAGTCTGCGATCAGACACCGAAACAGCGCACGATCCGTTACAGGAGGGAGACACCGGAGACGTCCGGGAGAAAACCGGTAGAATCCCGAGACAAGCTGGCAGAAGCGGCGTCTCTCACAGAGAGCGGAGCATCAGCAGAGCCGGCACACCTGAGCGCGCGGAAAGCAAACCTGCTCATCCAAAGCGCCTGGTCGGGTAAGGATCAGCCGCGTTTCTAGTTTACATTTACGCGCGCGCCAAAGGTCGCGTCCCAGTGTTTAGTCTTATCCAGAACTGACAAAGTTCTATTACACTTCTGCAACAAAGTGTTTACCTTTCAAAATGCATGCATGCAGAACCCTTTCAGAAAGCGAGATTCATTTCCCTTCCAAAGAATCATTGAAGAACAGGTTACTCAAGGAATATTGGAAGCTGTTGGTGATCATACTGAAAACAAAGAGCACTGTTTTGGAAACGCTTGTGCACAGAGAACCCATTTCGAAATCTAGACCGATTTTCCATTTCCATGAAGAACCCTTGAGGAACACTTTATTCAAAGAGTGTTTCAACTTTTAAGGAGCAAGCTTTGGGAACTGTTTCCATGCAGAACCCATTCAGAAATTGTGATCGGTTTCCCATTCAAAGAACGCTTGTAGAACCCTTTATTCAGAGAGTGTTGGAAACTTTGTGTGATCGTATTGAAAATAAGGAACAGTGTTTTGAAAATGCTTCTACAAAGCTAGACCATTTTCCCATCCGAAGAACCCTTTTAGAAAATTTATTCATTCAAGAGTATCTGAACATCTGGATGGCCATTTTGTCTTATTAGTTTTCATTTATTGTTCCTGGAGGCAATTTCAATGGTTCTACCTCTGGAAGAACCTCTAAAAGTAATTTTTCCTGTTTGTTTTGTGTCAAAACAGACACATGCAGAACCCTATAATAGAAGATTTTCCTTTCAGAAACAGCTCCAAGTAAAACCGGTTTAGAAATTGGACAAAACTTTTTCCATCCAGATACCTCTTGATGAGACCTTTTTTCCAAGAGTGCAGGAACCTTTAAAGAGGCTTATTGAAATATTGATTCTTTTAAAGTTCAGGCTCCTGGAGGGATCTTAAAGTATTCGTTCACCAAAACATCTAATAGAACCCCTAAAAATCATTCAGTTTAACACATTTAAACACTAGCTTTTTGTCATCTCTATTTTTAAGGGTTGTCTAGGGGAACATCTGAAGGTTCTAAGTAGAACCCTATAACTGAGAATTTTCCTCTTAGTAAAGGTTCCAAGTAAAACCCCATACGAAAGCTTAAAGCATAAAGAACCCCGAATAACCATTTTGTAAGGGTGAATACTCTATAACTTCTGGTATCAGTTGTTCAGATGCTGCAGGTGCAAATTCAGTGGTGTTAGAATGAATGTAAGACAGTCCAGCAAGAAGTCTAATGTTCTAAGAGTTATTTCACTTCTCTAGGTGTAACTTCAGTCACAAGAGCTTTTGCTATTTAGATATAAAAGTAATTTTATCTGTAAATGGTTAAAAACTCTGAGAATGAATGGCATGATTGGGATTTCCATCACAAGCTTAGCTATAGCTACATAGATACTTAAACCTAGCGATGCGGATAAATGTCTATAAATCCCTGTAACAGCAAATCCCTGTTGTCCGATTCAACAGCAAAGCCTTATTGTCAACTTATTACAGTGCTCACAGTGTCCAACTTGACTTATATAAACAGAGTAAGCGTTAATTCAACATTGGGGATTATACTGTGCACAGACGAGGAACGACAAGAATGCGATTCTCACCACAGCAGGATTTTAGGAAGGTTCTGAATGGAGACGGCTGTATTATGAAATTCCCAGAATACAAGAATTTACTTTCCCTTAATGGATTTCCTTTTTTCTTTTTCTTTTTTTCCAGTTACATACAGGTGCTAGAAAATGTGTACTTTAAACTAATCTTTTGTTACTCACTTTCGGTAACATCCCATCTGCACACACCATTAAATGGTAAGTGGACATCGGATGATGTATGAGCAATCTGATAAAGCAGCCAACTAATGAACTTGTGAAGAAGTAAATAGTGAGTAGTAGTGAAGGAATGTCTGCACTGGGCTATGATTCATTTTAGGTGGATGTTAGATGGGTAAACTCAGTGGATCTGAGGAATGTATGAGTGGGCTCTGCATATGCTCTATAAAAGACATCTCTTGTCTGACAAATGTGTGTAGTCACATTACACATAATAATAATAATAATAATAATAATAATTATTATTAGTAGTAGTAGTAGTATTGGGGCTATTTTCCTCTTTCTGGTCTCAAGATGTTCTGGAATGCATTTTGCTGTGTCCCTGCTGTCCGTAATCATTATTATACCTAGTAATAACTAAAAAAACACATAGTTGTTTGATACAGAACTGATGGCAGCCACTAGTCGTGCCATTTAACGTGAAGTTCCTGATATTACTTTCACATGTGCCTACTATTCATGGAGAAATCTGATTCATGTCCTGTCTGTAGAGTATTCCCAGTGAAGTACAGTAAGTGCACACATGCATAAAGGTGTGTGTCTGTATGCGTACATGTGTGCGTGTGTGTATGTGCGTTACAGTAGGCACACACCTTCTACAACCGTCCTACATATGGTTCTCTCTTAAAGCCCCGGCACCTTTTCTTTTGATCTGAAACACCTGTTTCTCTAATGGCCATCCCTCCTTTTTACTTTATATTTTTGGAACACTCAACAGACCTGTTGTAAGCATGAAAATCCTATCCATTTGTTCTTCACCTTTAGTAAAGCCTCAGAGTTTCAATCCATGTACAAACAAAGCACTGTACAGGGAGAAGTGAAAGAAATATGTGTACATAAGACTTATAGTGTTCTTTATAAATACATCTTTTGTAGCCGAGATCACATTCTCTGCATGCCATATCAGGAGTTGGCAAGACTGCTTAAGGGCATGTTCTATATGACTAATTTCTAACAACCCATTAATGACAAATAAAGGTGGTTAGTGTACAGTAAATGTCCATCTGATATACAGTACTGTGCAAAAGTCTAGAGCCATCGTTAATTTTTCCATATTTTGTTTCCAAAGAGTCAGACTTTCTTGTATAATTAACGCTGTCCTGTGGAATATTTCTCCAGGAATCCGGATGGATTTTTTTGGCTCTCATTTTTACGCAGGTTTATGGCTCTCATTTTCAGTCAAGTCCCTTTATCTGAGCAGTTATAAAACTAATGAATGTTTTTTGTTTGTTAAGCCAAAACTATCATCCAAGCATTTAAAAAAGCATCTAACTTAAGGTATGACCCGGTGAAAAACAGGTGCAGATGGTGATCTAGATGATCAGGCTGGTGATTAGTATACTGGTGATGCTGAATGCTGAGTGGTTGGAACAGACGAGAGGAGAAATGAGGCTGCTGCTGAGGTTGTTATACCTGGCCTGACCACAAAACCAGTCTGCATTTGAGAAGGGTCAACGTTTTGGGTTGCATCAAGCAAAAATATCAACTAAGGAGATTTGAAATGACCGGAACTGAGTTAAGAATGGTTCAACTCATTATCAAAACCTGGAAAGATACTGCTGAACTGACAACTTTGTGGAAGAAATGTGGTTGGGGAAAAAACATAATCATGAATGGCAAAACATTTTGTAAGGCTGCAAGGTGAAGAATCAAGAGCAAAAAACACATTTATGTTTAATAGTGAAAGTAAGAGCATTTCCATACGCACACAATGTGATGAAACCTTACAGGATTGGGACTAAACATCTATGAGTTTGTTAGGGACCATAAAGATTGGACTCCCGATTGAAAAAGGTCATGTGATCTGATAAGTACAGTCTGACCCTAGACCAGAGCAGTAGGCTTATAGCTGGATAGGAAGGGAAGTGATGTTCCCATCATGCATAGTGGCCACTGTACAAGCCTCTGGAGGCAGTGTTATGATCTGGGGTTGCTTCAGTTGGTCAGGTCTAGGCTCAGCAACTCCAGGAACTCAGCTGATGACCTGAATGTACTGCATGACCAGGTTATCCCATTAATGGAGTTTTTCATCCCTGATAGCACAGGCATATTCCAGGACTCAGATTGTTAAAGAGTTGGTTCTGGGAGCATGAGGAATCATTTACACACATGAACTGGCCACCACATTTTGTGCTGTAATCAAAGCTGATTTTTAAATTGTATCTGTAGGCACTTTGCAGCATGCCACAGTAAAACATTTGTTCCCATTTCTTTTATTTAATCTGCATAATTCAATCAAATTTAATTTAATATGTAGAAATGAGGGGTGGCATTGGACTTTGCACAGTGCTGTACAGTATGTTTATAGGCTGTGGTTAGAAAATATACTTGTTCTCCCCTTTCATCTTTTCTAAGAGTTCTATTATTAATAGAGTTTTATAAATGAATATTAAAGCATAATGTGTTGTTATAGGAAAATAATAAATGAATGTGTACTGAGATATAGTTAATGTGAAAAACGAATTTCTGTTACAACACCTGATGTCGATTATATTTCAGGAACATAACAAGAAAGTAGTCCAGTTGACATGACTTCCAGATTCCAGGAACATGAAACATTCTTTAAACTTTAGTCTTTCTCCAAAGTTGGCTTCTGTTATGACTTTCATTGTAATGCCTACAAACATTCATTCCCTCTCCAGTTTCTTATTTTTTTAAAAGGAAAAAAATAATGCAGCTTATGTTACCTAGAAACTGTAACGTCACCATTCCCAAAGACAATACCTAAAGTTACAGCTTTAACTCTGACTGTTACACTGGTGCCTTCTTCCAAAAACCCTTATTAAATGTCACCCCACAAAAAAAAAAGAAAACCTTCACCACATCAACAACTTTAGAAAATTTATATATAAAATCTGTCCATGAGAAATGTCCAGCATGCAAGTCCATGAGTGTTTTATCATTGTTGAAGAACAGTCTCAATAAATGCAGCCAGAAGTATCGCCAGAGCTTCTGTTGCAATGTACCGCCTGGCCAAAACGAAATCACTATTTCAGATGGGTCACATTATTGGCCTACATCAAGCATAGAAAGCATTAAAATTGCTGTAATTGGGTTAAGAACTGTCCAACTTATTTAAAAAACCTGGAAGGATCATGCTGGACCATCATGGTCGGAAAAAAAAAATAAGAATGAATGTTTTCAGGGATCTTTTAAAACATTTGGGGAAGGTGCATTGTAAAAAAAAAAATGTAGAAATCATAACGGAGAAAGTAAAAACACAATCCATATGACAAGAGCTCATGCTAAAAGAGAAAAAAAAATGCATGCTTGAAGATTGAACTTTGGAGCAAGGAAAAAAAAATGATGAGGTCTGATGAGTTCAGAGTCATGGGTGTGTCAGGGTGAGAAGGAAAGAGCATGAAGCGATGCACCCATCATGCCTCTGGGGACAGTGTTATGATCTGGGGTTGCTTCAGTTGGTCAGGTCTAGAGCTCAAGAATGTTATGTGGCAATAAAATGAAGTCAGCTGATGACCTGAATGAACTGAATGATCAGATTATCACATCAAAGGAGTTTTTCTACCCTGACGGCTCAGGCATATTCCAGTCCTCAGATTATGAAAGAGTGATCCTTGGATCGAGAGGAATCTTTTTCTCACATGAATTGGCCTCAACATTAAAGCTAAAGGTGGTTGAAAGAAATATTAGATTGTGCAACTTTTTTGGGGGCGGCCAGGAAGTGTACTGACTGACCTTCTGCCAAGCTGTGGTGTAGAAATAAAATAACAATGTAGAGAAAATCTGACACTTCATCTGTAATTCAGCCAAGAAATGTATGTAATAATGAATGGATCTGTCTCATGAGCTCATATGAAAAACTGAATGGTTAGCTTAATGGTGAAGGGTGTGGTCAATGGATGTGGCTTTTCTCACTCAGCTTCCAGGAATCCATATGACTTTTTTTGTGTCTGACGTCATGTTGGTGTAGTGATATAACTGTGCAGCACACTTCAACTCCCAGTGCTTTTGGTTTCTCGTTTCAGATATCATGTCAATTAAAGTTTTATGTCTGGGGTCGGTAAACCGCAGATTCTGTCATCCAGCTCGTTGTAAATGAAAATGTTTTACGCAATGATGAGATCGTGACATCTATATCTTTACTGTCATGTCTCAGTTTTCATTTGCACAAAGGACAAGAGGGCTTTACACTTATTTAAAGCCTGCCATTGATACATTATTTGGGGAACACATTTTCTCTTTCACGTTTCTCAAAATAACACTGAAGTTCTGTTCAAGGATTTCCCCGCTGAGCATTAAAGTTCCCATTGTGTAATTATTAGATAGGATTTCAGCATGTGGTATGAAAATTAAAAAAAATGCACATAATGAAACCAGTGTCATAAATTATTGCTTACATATTTTTTTTACCTTTCATCTTATTATTCATCTTCAGTAACTAGTGTGAGCATGTTAAAGGACACATTTACTGCAAAGCCTTTGACTGTTCTCTGACTCATTCTTTTTGGGACGGTATGTTACATACACCTTATTGCTTAATAGGGCACATGAAGTTATCTTGTTTTATCGGAATTACTTAAATCATTACCTATAGGCTAAATGTGTATAATAAACTTGATATTGTGTAACATGCAGTGATTAGAGAGTAAGGCAGGATGCAAGTGTCTGTACTTTATTTAAGGTTTATTTAGGTTAATAAAAATGTTGTACAGTACTCAGGGGCCAAAGCAACGGACAGAACACTGAAGAGAAACAAACAAGAATAATTCGTAATCAGTGTTAAAAGAGTCGGACGTCAGGAGAAATTGACAAAAACCTGAAAAGAAGAAGATGTGACAATATGCATAGATGCATAAAGCAAAAAAAAAAAAAAAGGGAAAGATAAGACACAATAATACATTGATCCAACAGCAGGGGATACTTAGACAAAATGATCAAGGAATAACACAGAACTGGTGAACTGGTAACAATCTAATGACTGGACCTACAGTAGGTGAAGACATAAGAGGGACAAAAAAAAAAATGACATCAATATTCACGGTGAGGTAAAGAGGAAAGAGGCAAACAATGACACGGTTGCATTATAAATGTTGCATTATAAACCGAGTGGCACAGTGGTAAAGTGCTCGCCCTATCATCCGGAGATCGCTGGTTCGATTCCCGGGTGATGCTGTAACCTCTC
>JAQQZT010000005.1:9797486-9815005 GCA_030068275.1 Clarias platycephalus | reverse complement strand
GTTGTAGAATGTAGAAAATAAATCACTAAACAAAAACAAAGAAATTTGCAAGTGTTCTAAAACTTTTGAACAGTAGTGTATATAGATGTGTTGGTGTTTTGAAATAGCACACAATTACATATTTGATCTCGTAATCCATGATGTTGTCTAAATTCAGAGTGGTGTGCCTGCACACATCCTGGGTTACGGTACCAAACAAGTATTTTTTTTCCCCCCACTGCCATATTGTTCATCTTAGGGCACGAATTACCAGCCCTCAGCATCTGGTTCACACAGTTCCCCTGACAGGCGCTTAATTATGGGTGTAGTTCCACTTTTATTTGGCCACAGCAATATAGACTGCCTAAATTGCCACATAATTAAAAACAAAAAGGCAGCTAATGCAGGAGGTTTAGTGAGTAGGGGTTCATTTAAAAAAATGCAGTTGCAACATTCAAAATTGCAACTGTCTGTTTGTTATTATCTTCTGTTTATTCAAGGATGAATAAGTGCACATTCCAGAACATCGACTTCAGGATTCACTGCTCAGTTATTGTTTCACATATTTATCAATACTTTCATATGTATATGGGTTATTATAGAAAATAAAACATAGCTGATAGATATATAGTAGTTATATGTTTAGTATTCGGAAGATCCGAGTTTCTGGGAGTTGGATAACAAAAGCGCCATTAGATTTACCAGTTAAAACCATTTTATTTTTCTCCAGGTTTGAGCATCAAATGAGAGGTTTCAGAAAGGGTTTTTTTTGACAGGGTTATTTTTAGGTTTTACAAGCACAGACATTTCTTTTCTAAAACATGGAACTCACAGTAGGAAAGCCTTAATTATACTGTAGCTGCCCTGGGTGCCGGGTTGGTGTGAGACAGAAGTTTTTTTTTTCCTTTTTGCTGTGACTTAACTTTTGGCTTTAACAGTCATACACATAAACGGTGCACTACACTGAAGGTTTAATTTCAAGTTAAATTTATGTCTAAATTATATTTTTTTGTAAATGGGTGTCTGGCAGAGCTATAATGCATAACGTTCCAGTTTTATAGATTACATAATACCTTAAAAGATCTAATGATGGGCCCCGAGTGGCGCGTGATAGTCTTCGGCCTACCCTGAATGAGTAGGATTCTTATCCTGAAAGTCCCGTAGTGACGGGTGGAAATTGGATACGACTAAATTAGGGAGAAAAGGGGTAGGGTTAGTCTTCTCAGTTTCTCTATCTACAGTAGGGTTATGCTTTAGCTTTTAGCCTTAGCTAACTCTTCCAGTGTTAAAATAGCATAAATTGGAAAGCTAGTGTGTTATGTAGAATGTACAATCCCTTGTTCCACACATCAAGTAGTGCCCTTGTTCCAGGGTTAATGGTTATTAGAAAACCTATGAAGTGGCGGAGTGTTACAGTGCATACAGTCAAACGTCCCAGCTGTGTTATACCCTGTATCAACACGCATGAAATGTGTGAGATCAGATAGCTTGGCCAGAACTAACTGTTGTACATATAATGCATTATATGCTTATAAGAATTTATACAGTCTTATAGTAAGGACTATCATTACATATCCTGCCTTCTAATTGCATTTCTGTTGCCTTAATAATACAGGACTCATAACAAGAGTTACAGATATCTCCAGACATTATACAATAACACGCAACCCTGGTTTAGAGCTAGTCTCTATGATGATCGTTATAATGTATTATGTACAGTATATTTGCATTGCATTATGTACAGGGTTTTATGGTTGATATAACGCAATGCAATTGCATTAATAAAGCATTTTGTATACCAATACATTGATCAAAATAAGTGTTAACATTCAGATCATCTTTTGTAATGCAGCATAACATTTAAAGTGTAAAGCATTACGATCCAGATGTTCTCTTTGAAGTGAATATTTCTGCTCATTCACAAAATTGAGTAAAGTTGTACACGATACACAACACAAAAGCTTTTTAAAAACATATAAACACTCTGACCCAGAGAGAACAGTGTGTGTCTTTTCGAAATCTGTTTACACAAATGCACTGATTGTCAAGCGTGGCTTGCGGGTTTCTTCTTCTCTCTACATGTGGCCTCTCTTTAGTAGCTGGCATTAACCCAGGTAGGAGAATAACACACCATGACTGGCCAAATCAGTAAAAACAAGTGCCACTGTGCCTGCCCTCAATCATGTTGGAAACTCAGAGAGACACGCACACACCACAGATTGGCAGCAGGGTCAGCTGTGGGGGGGTTCGATTTGGAAGTAAGGTTACTAGAGGAAAATATTCACAGTGGGGGAGACGCATACTTTGTGTGTTACACACTCACACGTCGCTCCAAATTTATACTGATGTATGCTACAGACGTGTGCCCGATCAAAAAAATTCATATGTTTATACGCACACATGCACACTACAGGCCGTGGGGGGAAGGAAAACACACTCACAGTGGGGGAAAGCAAAGAACAGACCGACGTGTGCCATTTGTAAAAACATTTAATATAAGCTGCCTCCCGGAATCCTCTATTCCTCTATGACGGAGTTGTGATTTTAAAGCTGTCAGCGGGAAGCTTTTCTCATCAGGGAGGAACTGATGCCTAAAGCTATGGTTGAGTAACAGTGTCATACCTCTATAATTCATGTTGTGACTAAGCTCAGAGTAACCGCGTGCACTCGCACGGATGCACAACACACTCGGAGGTATGTAATCGTTTTACAGAAAGAATCCACATGCAGGTCTGGTGGGGCTCATCTTCGGATGGGAGCACTGAAAGTCTTGTAGGGATCAGGTACCAAAGCATGACAGACGCAGTTATTCAGGAGAACCTAATACTGTACGTCCCACGATTGAGTGTTGGAATGGTCTCAGATGAACGCAGGTGTGAGAAAAACTTATATTATTATTAGCTTATAATAATTATGTTGCCCCCCCCCCCCCCACACACACACACACCAAGCCCCTCCCACAGCCCCTCTTCGTGCTCAGCGATCATTCCCTCAAATTCTTCTTCTTTTTTTCTTTTATAAAGAATTGGATCGTCAAGTGATAAATTCCTTTCTGGTTTACAACCTACAATAAACAGAAAGCTTCAATACCCTCACATACAAGAATTTATTTGATTGCAATTTATTTGTTTGTTTACTAGCAGGCCAGTTTATGCGAACGTCTCTCTCACTTCTCACACGAAGTGCTTCCTAATAGTTGTTTCTGTCCAATTAAAACCAGACAGCACTCTTGGCTGCACTTGCAATCGATAAACTGTTTACCTTCCTGCTTAATTGTAAGCAACACCGAACGGTGTTCTGGAAAATCCAGGTCTTTCTCTGATCCATAGAGGGAAGCTGTAAGATTTCCTTCCTACGCATTTAGATTGGCGTCCATGTGTCTCGGTAGTGTGTGATGACACACGCTTAGACAATGGCCAAACATTTTGCCTTTAGCAGCTTCTCAACCCTGAAAATAGATTACAGAGCAGTGATCAGTACCTTCTGCTGCTCTGAACGGTCCCACATGCATGTCATAAAGATGTGCACTGCCTTAAACAGTTCCTCTGTCAGAACCTTAAAAAAGGATTTTGTGTCAGTTTTGTGACATTTCTTACTCGAATACTGTAGATTCTATCTAAGACTGATCCAAAGCACTGTTCTGTACTCATTGCAAGATTGCAAGATTCTCATCTCCAAACATGTTTTCAAGACACTTTCTACTATTTGCCTTTTCTATACCGGTATACAGTACTCCAATGTCAGTGGAGTAGAGTCAGTGGAGACCTAGAAGGGTCTTCTTACTCCTTGGACTCATACTATTCACACTGATTATTAATTATATACCAGTAAACTGGTACCAGGATCGGGGCAGTGGTGGCTCAGGTGGTGAAGATCTGGGTCGCTGATCAGAGGACCTGTAGTTTGAGCTTTGCCAATTCTGGTTTGCCACTGATAGATCCTTGGGGAAGACCCTTCAACCCTAGTCTCCATACAACTCAACCACTGTGTGCAGTGCCGATCCCAAGCCTGGTTTTTATGACCGGAAAGTCTGATGTGGCACCTCTAGAATAAAGGGACAAAACCCAAGGTTCTGGATTATGGGGCACCAATGTTAATTTATGCATATGGGGAGGAAAGGCTAGCCTGTCTGGTCCGATCCCACAGAAAATCCAATGTAGCACAAGTTGCTAAAAAAAAAAAAAAGAAAAAAAAGTTAATGCTATCTATGGTGGAAAGGTATCAGAACACTCAGTGCATCACAGTCTGCTGTGTGAGTTCAATGCTGTTGATCTGGCCTCCACATTCCCTAGATCTCAATTTCCATAGGACAAAGTCTAAACCATGGAGGTGGCACCTTGCAACTTATAGCAGTTAATGGATCTACTGCTAACATGTTGCCAGACTCATGCCTCGTGGGGTCGGACCTGTTTTGTTGGTACAAGAGGGACCTACTGTACACAATAGTGGGCTTAATGTTTAAACGTTTTAAAGCTATGGCTGATATGTTACGCTTTATGTCTAATAATTATCAGTATGATTTTCTCCCTAATCGGGTCATGTCTAATTCTCACCAATCTTACTAGGACAGCTAGGAAGAGCCCAGGGTTAACACTTTATTCTTCTGATGCGCACAAAGCCACCGGTTGCATCTTTCAAACTGCTGCTCAGGCACCGTTAGGGGGAGACATAACACACTCGGCCGAAAGCACTATCTGCTGCTTCTGCTTGCCCATGATTGGCAAATACTGTATCTCTATGATTGATGTGTGAGTATGAATATGCTCTCCAGAGAGAGCACGGACAATCTGCTATCCAGGTTCCTGGCTACGGTGAACTCATTTCCATCACGCCATTCGGGGGCCCATACCGTATGTCTAATTTCTAACTAAACTTATTATTTTGCACATTAGTGAGCAGACCATAGGTGAGACTGGACAGAGACAGAACCAAAGGCCAGAGCAAAAGCCCATAAAATAAATAGTCACTTGTCACAGTGCTGAAAAGGGAATTTGTGATACTGTGTTACTGTCTCATAGATTTGTGCGTGCAGTTTTGAGATGACATGCAGAAATACCACTGGGTAATATGATTATATGATATTGATATTGAGATATTGAGTTATTTGGAAGCAGTTGATTTGGCGTTTAAATTTTATACTGAATCATCTCTACATTTAAAGACAAACTTTCCATAATGCAGCACTGGTGTTTCCCCTGATCGTTTATAATGACCCTATACTGTACATTATAAAGCATTGTGAATTATAGAAATGTTTTAAGGATTGTGATATGAAGGATTTATGGTTATATGAATAATATTTGATAAAGTTTAGTTCAGGTTTATTTGCATAGTGATTTTAAATATAAATACTGGTTTGAAGAAACTAGATGTCAACCGTTTATTTGGATATTTATGTGGGACCACTTGCATAAAAGTGTCTCTGTAATGAAAAGGTCAAATGAAAGCCACATTTTATGTCATACTGAGCAAGCGCAGTATTTTATTTGGATTAATAACATACACTGTCACTTAATATATGTCACTTACTAATCTGATTTTACTAATCTGACTAATCTGATATAGAACAGGCAGTACGTGAAAGATTCTTTAAGAGTGTTCAGTTATGCTCAGAATGTTTGAGATCTTTCTTAAATAAAATCGTATTATACCTGTTTCAATATTGTTCATAATCACAAAATCTTAGAAGCAGCTCACAATATTACTCATTGTTGTTCTTTCATTTTAAACTTAATCTTGTATTTTTCTCTTCTACTATTTTTTCCCATGTTTGCCTCCTAGGAAAATTTTTCACATTGTGACTTTCTGAATTTCTGTCTTTTTCTATTACTTTTCCAAGTACTTCCATGAGGTGTAGTACTAATTCCCCAAATTTCCCCTGTTGATCATTAACGTCCATCCATCCATCCATCCATCCATCCATCCATCCATCCATCCATCCAACACAATATTTATGATGTAGGTATTTTTTCTTTCAGGTATTTATTTAGATCTCTGATTTGTCATATTTTTTTTTGCATGCTTTTTTAAAAGATGCATGGGTCTAAGTATTGGATTAGACTTACCCCTGATTATACACAACTGTTATACACACTATATTATTGCATACCTGTACATAATAGTAGAGGGGGTTGGGGATTAGATATATAGAATATGTACAGAATTACAGTGTAACATTTTCTAAAATATTGAGTTTGTTGTATCCGTACTGAGTGAAAAACTTTTTTAAGCATGTTCTGTTTGTTTTTGCATAAAGATTAAATGAAAGCTTCTGATCCCCAGCACCATGAAATCCCTTTATGAAAGCAGCTTCCGCTCTCTCAGTCGTTACCTGTCAAAGTTAGTGAGGTAGGGGAGTTTGGATCATGACCTGCGACGGTGTGTATGTATACGAGAGACCAGCGAAGTACAAATTTAACGGCTTTTTTCAGCTTCATCACCATGTGTTTACCAGCTGGTTGTGTGTCAGCGTGTTAGCACTTGGACACAGGTCCATTAGCAGAACTGCTGGCTGTTTCATTTAACAGTTTTATGAAGATTTATCAAGTTGACTCCAGAAAGCTTTCATGCTCTGAATACTTTAAAAATGTTTAATATTAGAGATGGTAAAACACTAGTGTGGCACAACTTCGTTGCGGGACACACTTCCTGTGACCTGTAGAAAGTCATTAAATCAGGGTTGGCCTCTGCTGTAAGGTTATTGAGTTGACGTTTGCTACTCCGACAGTCATGGAGGCCTTTCAGGTCTTTACTAGGCCTGGGTGGCTTTAGACCAAGGTTACATAGTTCACAGCACCGGGGCATAACTCTTCCTGACAGAGGAAGAGTTTTATAGGCCGTCAGACACAGCCTGAAATTAATACACACCATAGCAAGGGCTCATTGTTACCCTCACCAGGGCAGAATTCAGTTCGCAATAAAACCAATATTACTGTATTAGATGTTGGAGGATTTTTAGGCATTTGTTTATTAAATTCCTGCAATGACTAAACCTGAAATTAGCTTGATATTAAACTTTGACTCCATCTTTTGCGCAATTTTCCATTAAAAACGCTTAAAAACATCGGTGTAATGCTCTGGTTACCGATATGTAATTCCGGGAATGAGAAGCAGTATCTTCCCAAAGTGCACGCAGCAATAAATCAAACACACAGTACTGCCTCACTGCCATATGGAGATCATTCTTACTGCATGCTGCTCTCCTGAGATTGGCTGCTTCAAAATTTTGGGTGTAACACAACAAAGAAGAGCTTCTTCTTCAAAGAGGGTTATAACATGCTACGTTGGGTCTAAGTTTAGCTGAAAGTAAAGTCAAAGGGTTTTCCCGGTGACCCGATGCAGTGGTACTGTAGCTGTGGTCATGACACATATTGCTGTAAGATTGCATTCCCAATACGCGTTCAGAAAGGCATGAAGACAGAACAAAAAATGCAGTTTTGGACTTATACCGAGCGGCCATAATGTTACCACCACCACCCAGGTCAATCAAATAACACAGATTATCATTTACTGTATGTACCAGTAAACTGGTGATCATGGGACTCAAGGCTCTTTTATGCCTGTGGGCACCAAAGGCTGGATCATCCGGCCCAAAACATCCATGACAGAAAGGTATCAGAACTTCCAGCGCATCACAGGCTGCTGCGCATGGGGCCCAACAAGCAAAGAGTTCAAGTTTGAAGGCCTCTAAGTTCCCCAGATTGCAATCTGATTGAGCACCAGACAGACAAGTCTGACCCATGGAGGACCCCTAACCCCACAGCACCACAGCCAATATTCTGGTGTCAGATACCACAGCACAGCCCATGGGGCAGAGGTTCCCCAGTGCCACGATGGGATCCTAAATCCTAGGTGGCTTTAATGTTATTGAGTTTAAAAGATATGGCTGATCATAAATAGTAGGTTGAAAATCCAAAGAAAAAAAAATCACTGTGGTGAGAAGCATCTAAAATGCAAAATAGTCACTTACTTTCTACAGGGCATCATTAAATTACGTCTTTCTGAATAATTTTTTATTATTTATTTCCATTTCTAATGCATATTCTAGCTTTTTTTTTTTCTTTAAATTTCATGACTAATACTTCTCTCCATTTTTCGTTATGAATTAGCCGTGTCATTCTCTAAAAGGCCTCTGACTTTCTCCATTTCTGTAGCAGTTGGCCTCCTAATGGTTCCTGGCACACCCAAGTCCCTGGTTGAAAGTGATTATTTTGTATGATGACTGTTCTTGTAAAAGAAGAAAATCCACTCAGTCATGGTCTGTTTTGAAGCCTTGTTTCTGGCCTGATTACTGGATCTACAGACAGGTGACAAATTAAAGGGAAAACCCAACGTTTTAAGTTTCAACCAAAGTTTTGAGTCACTAGAACAGCATCAGTGTGCCATGGCACAGCATCTCTGGGACTGTACCGGAGAAATGAACACCATTCTTCGCTAAGATAATTTATTTTTCAGTTTGTGTAATGGTGATGGTGATGTAGTGTCTAAAATGTCAGTTGAAAACCTTCCATAAGATTTGATATCTGATAACATTAAAGGGTAATCATACCCTTTAGTTGACCCTAGTGCCCTGTGGATGGGGTGCGGTCATTAATGACAGCTTCTGAAAATGTCTGGTATAAATTGCCTGGGATTTTATAGTAGCGGACCTGTGTTATGTTACATCGTTTTATCCTTAACGGAATCACAGCCGTTTACCTTCCTGTAAAGCTCATGCATAACAACATTGAAGTTCCAGGGTTTCGCAATCTGAAGTAAACAGATATGAAACATTGTGACAGAAAGCATATCACTTTTTCCATTTATTAACTGACTTATTATGTGGTAAATGAGAAATGGAGTGTGAGTCTATCATGCCTACTCTTTGGACCGCTGCATCTCTTCTCCTCTCCACCCATGACTAGACATCCTGCCTCCAAAAGAATTATTATAACAGTAGCTATGCTAAGAATGTTCCTCTTTATTTATTTACATATTATTTTCCTTTACTGGTATTTGTTTTTTATTATACCCCACTGTTTCAAGGAGAGCACATCTTTACCAAAACGAAAGGAATGCGGAGCAATTAATTTTAATGATGTGCAGGACAAGTCAGCATGACAGCAATTATTGCAACATTGTTGGCTCAAGCTGCGTGTGGAAGCAGTGACAGTACAAGAAACCCTAACACACCCAGTACACTACAATGAGAGCAGTGTACCCATGCTTGCTCTCATCATTTAGTCATATCATTTAAGGTAGTGACCACTTTAGGGTCATGAAGTCATTATTTAGAAAAATGTTGCTAAGTTTTGTGTATTTAAAAAACAACAAAAGTTTTTATGGATGCTCTCATACAGTAAACTGGTTATAAGTATTATGAGGACGCAGGTCTGTATGTCTAGACTGGAAGATGAAATTTATATACCCGTGCTGTTTACCCCATCAGACAATGGGTTTTGTCATTTCTATAGCAATTGTGGTTATTACAGCACTGGGTTGCTATTCAGATTCCCAGCCCTTCTCCTTTCCTATACAAGCTTTGGAACCGGCAACTGCCGAGTGATTTTAGGGAGGTTGCCCAAGGGCCCAACAGTGGCAACCCTGCGATGGAGAAGCCCACACCCTTGACCCTCTGATCAGCAACCTTATCCACCTGGGCCAACGCTGCCCCTTGATATACAGTCAAGCCCGAAATTATTCATACCCCAGGCAAATTCTGACTTAAAGTTACTTTTATTCAACCAGCAAGTTTTTTTTCTTGATTAGAAATGACACAGGCGTCTCCCAGAAGATAATAAGACAATGTACAAGAGGCAACTGTGATTAGGTTCCCTGGTCCATAAGCTGAACACCCCCAAAACTTCTCCTTTTTTACGCCAAAGGAAGGCTCCATCATTGTGGCCAAACAGACGACCAGAAGTCTCAGACTTCTGGTCTTCTATTTTATGGTCAGATGAAACTAAAATTTTATTGTTTGGCCACAATGATGTAGGCTTCAATTGGGGTAAGAAAGTAGAAGCCTTCAACCCTAAGAACACCATCCCCACTGAAACATGGTGGTGGGAACCTAATGTTTGGGGGTGAACCTAATCACAGTAAACAGCACCCTGAAAAATTCTCAACAACAACACCAGGCAGTCAGCAGAGAAACTTGGCCTTGGCCACCAGTGGACATTTCAGCATGACAGCGACCCAAAACACACAGCAAAAGTGGTGAAGAAATGGTTAGCAGACAAAAACGTTAACGTTTTTCAGTGGCCCAGCCAGAGTGCTGACTTAAATCCAATTGAGAAGGAGAGAGCTAAAGATCAGTGTGATAGAAAGAAGACCCTCCAACCTGAAAGTGTTGGATCTCATCGCTAAAGATGAATGGGCAAAAATACCAGTGGAGACATGCAAAAAGCTGGTCATCAATTATAGGAAGCTATAGATTGCTGTAATAGCCAATAAAGGCTTTTCTATTGATTATTGAGAAGGGTATGAATAATTTTGGACATGCCACTTTTTGTTCAAATGTAAATAAAAGATGAGTAATACATTTTTCCACAATGATGCGTCTTGTATATCGTCTTATTATCTTCTGGGAGACGCCTGTCGTTTCTAATCAAGAAAAAAACTTGCTGGTTGAATAAAAGTAACTAAGTCAAAATTTGCCAGGGGTATGAATAATTTCGGGCTTAACTGTACATATTACGAGATTATTTTCAATTTAAGGAGGCTTTAAGATTACACAAGACGCAAACGCAAAGGATATCATGATAATAAAAGTGACGTAGGCAGATGTTATAAAAGAAAGTTTTAAAAGAAAGTAAAAATGTTGATTTAGGTGGCCAGCTGGCCAAATAGATTATGTATACTTCATCAGTATTGATGCTTGGTGCTCTTCAAATTTATTTATAGACAAAAATGTGCTAATGCTCTCTGCATTGTGGTTCGCACTGCATCAACTGAAATGTCTGACTAGAAATCTGGTTACATGATGTAATGAAGTGAACAAAATGAAGAAATAAAATTTATATCCATGAGCCCACAATAAATTATAACAATTTGAGTAAACGATCATTTATTACAGTGATTGTTTTTTGTAATAGTAAACACTAAATCATAATTTCTGGGCTGCTTACTGGATCTACTGACAAATGAAGGGAAAAAACATGAAATGTGTTTGGAAGTTTGGACTGTGCCAGAAGTCACCAGAAGAGCTGCAATGCACCTTGGCAAAGATCCTGCACATCCTTGGAACTGTACAATGAACATCATTTTTATTATTTCTTTTCATAAAAGTCGGTGTATTGATGATGGTTGTGAAGAGCAATGTCTAATATAAGGAGTCCAAAATTTCCTAAGAATGTCCAGTAGGGTTGAGATTTAAGTTTTTTTTTTTCTTTCTTTCTGACAAAACATGTGTGACATTCATCACAATGAAATATTACTTAAAATGTCATTGAAATACGAAGTGGAAAAGTTGCATCTGACTTGGCCGTATTAAGGGGCAATATTTACTAGCTTGAAACCACAGGAGGAGAGCAGGTCGACGGATTCTGGGATGACCGATCTTTGTCTCGCTGTCCATACCAGGACGACTCTGGACTGAAGTTCAAGGCCTGCCTGAATAACAGGAAAGCCAGCAGGCCATGCAGTCACTCTCCCAGAAGAACTAGAGGAAGCTTTTGGGCTTATAATCTGTCAGTGTCTCACAGCATCTGTGTCAATAGCATTCCTGTGCTGTTGACAGAGCGTCACTGTTTGCTTTAGTCCCCAGAGAGCAGTGGCCTGATTTACTGTTTGAGGACAATGCAATAAATTCTGGGTTGCCATCCAGCACACACAGGCGCATCGCAAGCCAGAGAGCCTTGTTTGGTTTGCATGGCATGCTACAGGCCCCTCCGGACCACGTTAAAGTAGCCAGGCGGCTGGCTCGAAAGCCTGCACGGATTGATTTTCAGCCGTCCGTGACCACGGGGTTACCTCACGCTGCTTATATTCGCAGGCAATTGATAAATAATGTTTGTGCATAAATCATTTGGACCTCTGGTGGGGAAAGAATGTTCACATTTATTTAGCAAACACAGACATTCATGAAAACATACTATATATAAATGTGATGCAGAATGAAATATTTACTGATGTAACTGAAGATGTAACGCCCTGGGTTGTAGACATGCTCACTATAAAGTGTTTGCATTCTAATTATTGCTGCATTGTTGCAGGGTTTTCTTTTTTAACCTGCTGTTTGGCTCTTGCGTGATCTGGCAACGAATAACACACTTTCAAACTAAAACAGCTTTGCAGTTCTAATCAAAAGAACATTTCCATTAAATCTGTGATAATAAGATTTGAGGAGAAATACCAAAGCATAAAAGATTGCAGCTGGTGTGCATTTCTTAGAGCTGTGCAAATTAATAATCAATTATGCATTTTCATTAACCTTTTGTTGGTCAGTTTTATTAATTGAAACGTTGGGTCAGTTTTTAATTCATTGCATTTAATTAGCATTTTTTAAATTGTTTAACAAACATTAAATGGTCTAAAGTGACGAATTCCCTAAAAACATCCCATTTTTATTTGCAGAAAATATGAACCGAGTCCACCTTCTGCAAATACTCGCGTTTTATGAGAGTATACAGTACCTTCTTCTACTTTTGAGTTTATGGGTTTAATGGTTGATGCATTAAAGCGATCTACTGGACTGGAGCAGAAGAGAGGCAGAAAAAAATAGTACTTTGAATGGTGAATGACATTTAAACGACTAACAACACAAGATAAAAGTTCTATTATAACTTGTATATAAGTATGAACTTGTATATAATATTTTATATATAAATTTTTTTTATATGATATATATAACTTAGAATTATATAAGAAAATAACTTAGATTTAAAAGAAAAGGAAAGGAAAAACAATTGTAGCTGCTTGAAATTATGAAAAAAATTGAAAATTTTATAGTAGTGAATTGAATTGAGTCCAGCCAACAAAGCTAAAAAACCTAGGGCCCAAACATCAGAATTAGACTGTATCAACAGTCTTCCGATCATTTACACGCATCATTTACATGTACACAGTATTCATACTGAAATTGGTAGAGTTTGCTGTTGAATATCAAGTAAGGAATCAAACATCAGATTGTGACGATTTTATAGGAAAATAATCAACAATGTTTAGTTACTGTTAAGTTGGATTCCAAAGTTGATAACAGCATTCACTAAAGTGTTGATTCGTATTTCTTCTTACCATTGAAATTAAGATAAATCAGTCCTTTTTATATAGTTACAGTAGGTTTAAAGTTAGTTGCATACTGTACTCAGCCCCCTATTTTGTAGATTTTACTGTCACACAACTTAAAGTTCCTGCCTCATTTCAACGTGTTACACAGCATAGACACGGTAGACTTGTCTACAGTGAAAAAATGTCCCTTCATAGAAAACGTTATTATATCAATGATGACAAATACATTTATTGGGAGGCTTGCCATACAAGCCCATGTGTAATTTGCTACTATAGATGTGATTATGTTTTAGAGAGAGTGTGTTAATATTAACCTGTAAGGATGGGAATCACCTGATACGGTATTATCACGATACCACCTCAAATACAAACATACGTATATAGATTAAATTTTTTGGGGGGGATTCATGCGGTGTAGTGGTTAGCACTGTCGCCTTGCACCTCCAGGGTCCGAGTTCGATTTCCGGCCAGGCTTGATTCCTGTTTCTGTGTGCATGGTATTTGCATGTTATCCCTGTGCTTGGTGGGTTTCCTCTGGGTACTCCGGTTTACTCCCACAGTCCAAAGACCTGCAGATTAGGCTAACTGGCGTTTCCAAATTGTATATGTGAATGTGTTTGAGCCCTGTGATAGATTGTCCCTGCCTCGTGCCCTACACCTCCTGGGATAGGCTCCAGGCCCCCTGCGACCCTGAATACAGGATAAAGCGGTATAGACGATGAAGGAGTGAGAATCAAAATCCCCTGTCCCCTATCCTTATTAACCCGTATTTTGCCTTGCAGCTGGCACCTGTACCTTCTCTTCAGGAATTACTGCTGTATATTAAGGAAAAATTGTGCAAACGTTTAGTAACTAAGATACACTGTTCTAATAAGCTTTGTGCAGGTATAATCATAAATGTTGGTCTGAATATCTAACTATGTACATGCATATTGATGAACGATTACATTGTTCCCCTTTCTAGCGGACTGTCAGCCCCCGTGTCAAAACCGTGGCTCATGCAGCCGCCCACACACCTGTGTTTGCCGCTCGGGTTATCAGGGACCACGCTGTGAAGAGGTAGCGCCTGAGCAGGTTTACATCCGCACTGGCACGTCCAGAGTACTGATGCCAGTCCAGCCTGGAACGGACACCGCACATAATCAGTCTGCCCGCAGAAGACCCACTGAGAGACAAGCGAGTGAAAGCAATCTCAAAACCCAAACACCGAAGCCGCCAACTGGCAGAGTGTCCCATTCGTCTGGGTAAGTCTCTCAACACCATACAACCACATGGATGGAAAATCACAGACTACATGAAAGCTTCAAACCACGATGAACAGTTTTTGACATGTGCTTTGTTTTTTTTTGTTTTTTTTTATGAAGAAGAATAGTTTTCTTGTTTTTAGGGTGGCATGCTGGTGTAGCTGGTCGTAATGCTGATTATTGTCTTTACTCTGGTCTATAAGAGGATTTTGACAGACTATGAAGGATTTTATTCATTATTTATCTAAATAAATGTACAATTTGGGGTATTTCTATCTAAAGGTGCTTAAGGCAGTACAGCATTGGAGCGAAGTAGTTATTTTTGTACCCTGAATGCAATAAACTAAGTTAAAACTATATCTAGAATTGTGTGTGAAGATCAGTACTACTGAAGAACAGGTGTTGTATATTTGCAGAAGCCTAATTCCATTAATTAAAGACAAAGTTTCACCTTGGTAATAAGAACACTAATCAAAAAAGTGCCTCAATTATACGAAATGTATCAGATATTATTCAAAATGATGACCTTTTATTACCATAGCAAAGCTGGTTTCTAATGAATATCCATTGGTGCTGGTGTTTTACATTGAGCAAGTAGCTTATTAGTTGTTTTTTAGAAAGTAGATTATTAAATCCGCCACATACCTGTTCACAACATCGCTTTTACTCAACGTCTTGATTTCACTTATGGTGTAGGTTTCTAAAATAGTTCTTAGTTCTGCCACAGTTTCCTTAAATTTTGTCCAGCAATCGATTTAAGATGTGCCCACAGTTTGACGTACACAAAACTTTATAATCTGGAACATAACTACTCGTAACTTCCCGTCTACTTAACATTTTTCATTTATCATTTCATTTATTACATATATAGTTTAACACTTAAATAATGAAGGACCGGCGAAGTTTCATTAAATTCTGTGCAGCCAGTTTTGCGTGATGCTGTGAAGACAAAATCTGGCTGGACAGACATACAGACATACAGACATATAGACAGAACATTTTCTGCGTCTGGTTTTGGGTCGAAACTTAAAAATGTAATTGCAGTTATTAAGAGCGAGTTCTGTCCAAGGTATGTAGCAGACAAAACCTTTCTTTTATTTATATAGATATTAGTTTAAAACTTTCGTCTCTGGTGCTAATATTTAAACTGAGCCTTTCATACACTACTTTTAAACACAAAGCATACTCATGATATTTTTGCATTTATGTAATTGTAACATGTTTTTCAATCTGTCACGTAGCCCTTTTCAAAATTAATATCTGTCAGTTTTTGACAGTTGTGTAATCAATTGTGCCACCAATGCTAAAAATGTGTTTTGATCCACCAGCACATTTTGTTTAATAATTGGCCAACCCTTTATCAAAACCACACCACTTTGATATGCAGAGCAGCTGGAATGATTTTTCTTGCTACAGTATGATATACTGTACTATAGACAGTACTTTCAGATAAAACAGCATATATGCTTTTTCCCAGTAAGCATTATTCATAGCCAGGCACGACAGAAAAACAACTTCTGATAATAACATGATATTACTATTGTAGGAACCATGAAATAAAAAAAATGTACGCTTTAGATGTATATCAGAGCAGATGATGGTAGCCCAGATTTAATGTGTTTTGATGGACAACAGTCCATTTTCTTATTGAATATTTTATTCATCTATTCATGCCGTTTTGGAGATAAAGTCAAAGATGCCAGATTGAGGTGGTTTGGACATGTTCAGAGGAGCGATTGGTAGAAGGATGCCAGACAGGAGGTCTAGAGGAAGAGGAGATTTATGGATGTAGTGAGAGAGGACATGAAGTTCGTTGGTGTGAGAGAAGAGGATGCAGAAGATAGGATGCGACCCCTGAAAGGGAACAGCTGAAAGACAAAGAAAAAGAAGAAGTCAGGGGCTCTTTGAGGATCCATAGTCAGGGAATCACATATACTGTAGCAACACGTAAAGCCGAGGAAAAGTACTGTAAAAAAAAGTAAGCTGTAATGTGCCGAAAAGGGAAGATGTGGTGAGGTTTGCCATTTATAGCAAGAAACAGTCTGGACATTTGGAATGAATATGCCTTTTATTTGTATGTTTCAGCATCTTTACTACATGAGGTCACTGGGCTTTACCAATATATCAGTACTATCAGTATATACAGACTGGAGCTGCACCAGATCATAACTTCACTTTACACTTTGCTGTAATATTCTCCCAACACAAAGGAGCTATTTTGAAAGTGGGGCCTAAAAAATATCTGCCAGCAGTTCGGTTTTGAAGACTGATACAAGGATCTCGATGAGTGTTATTACGACTTGAACCCTGTTTTACAGTCAGTGCTGAAAGGAGCCACTTGTGCAGCAGTTTAAATATATCTCTGCATGTCTACTATATACAAATAAGGCTTTAGCTTGTCATGATGTTCTCTACCTTGGAATTGATCCCAATGCTTTTCTAATCCTGTAAGTGCATATTAAGTTGTATTTCTGCATAAACGCTGACTTCGGAGCTCATGTTTATCCAACTCGTCTTCTTGTAATATCTCGGCAAAGCTCGGTAATATATTTCATTTCACTCGAAAACAGCTATTACTGTTATCTACTGTACCCCAGCTCTCTGGTGGAGAATCCACATTGTAAATATGTGTACTTTTGCCCAATGTTTGTGCAGTTAAATCTGTGTTTTGTAATTAATTCAAGGCTTCTGTCCAAAGTGAACAGTTGCCATGCATGTGTTTGCTTTGACAAGTCGTCAGCAGCACATTTTTGCGCTGTGAATCACGACCCTTTCAGTTCGTACTATACGACAACCAGAGACAAGACTTTAGTCCTGAATTCTGGGAAGATAAATATTCAGAGTGACTCGGCCATGCCTGAATAACTCTTTGGAAAATGAGCATTGTTAATCTGCAAACGTATAAGACGATACATATCCAGGGAACGGAGCTGCTTAAGTTTTTTAATCATTTGTAATAGCTG
This sequence comes from Clarias platycephalus, assembly GCA_030068275.1. Taxonomy (NCBI): domain Eukaryota; kingdom Metazoa; phylum Chordata; class Actinopteri; order Siluriformes; family Clariidae; genus Clarias; species Clarias platycephalus. The sequence continues at coordinate 9,797,613 of JAQQZT010000005.1, read as the reverse complement.
TAACTGCCGACTGTTGTCCTTTACTGTATGTCTAAAGTTAGAAGCAGATCGAAACCAAAACAATCCCAGGTTCTTATTTAGTACAGTGGCTCACCTAACAAAACCTAAGATGCCCGCAGAGAGTATC